>CM034155.1:615947147-616196883 GCA_019776745.2 Taxus chinensis
TCTGAATATGTGTATCATAAAATAACTACAACATTATATTTCAATGAATAAAGTATTCATTTTACATCTACTTGAAATCCCTTCTCAATCTATTTTAGATAATGATACACTTTTATATTCACATGTGCATCAATAACATGAGGGTTAAGAAAGCTTTAGTTGATAATGGACCTGGGCATAATATATGTAATCTATCATTCCTCCACCAAATTGGAATTTCTAAAGCCTCCTTGATTCCCTCATCTATTTCTATATATTTCCTTCATAACATTCCCGAATGGGTACTAGGAACAATCACATTTACCATTATTGTCCGACCATGCACTTTTCTTATATCATGTCATGTAATGCCTGATAATATTAATTTTAAAATTATCCTCTGACAGAGATGGATCCATGTATACATGCACTTCGCCCAATCCTTCATACATAACTTAAATTATTGTATGAAGGTGTGGTCTATGAAGTCTTATCTAATACCTTCCAATTTTCCTTTTGAAACATCATAGATCACTGACCTACTACCCATTCTTCTAACACTACATCACCCTCTTTTACAAAATATGGTATTGGATATCAATATATGCTTTGTTATGGATTAAGTGGAACTAGATTAGGAAAATATGCAAACAGATTCATAGAACCTCTTTCCATCCCCACACAGTCCACCAAGTTGGGCATCAACTATACTGACCTATATCACACATTCAACACCTCACTATATTATAACCTGAGCTAATCAATGATTCTGTTTCTCCCACTTGGAATGCATTAGATACATTATGCACTAATGATGACTTGTTAGAACACATAACAACTTATCACATCACCCCCCTTATCATCATAAAAATGCTCTCCATTTATAACTAACACTATAACTTAATTTGGTTAATCATCTCCTCCCACTGATAATAATGATACTCCTAAAACTATTCCTATAAATCCCTATATCAAAGATCACTTTGAACTTTTAAATAAAGAAATATTGAATATAACCTTGGTACTAAGGAAAATTCATGTATTGTTCTCTTAGCCACTTCTTTTACACCTTCAGAGAAAGGTGACATCCAACAAGTACTTCATGACTTCTTAAATGCATTCACATTGGATTATAGAAATATTTTGGGTATATATACTTCTTTCTCCATGCATAATATAGTTCTTAACTATGGAGCCAAACCAGTTTAGTAGAAAATTAGAAAAATGTAACCTAAAGTTGCACTATTATTCCAAGAAGAAATACAACGACTATTAGATGCATGCTTCATCTGTGTTGTGGATTGTGTTTTCATGTTATGTTCTGGGTTTTTTCATTGATGTAAAATCCCATTAATGAAAAAGAGGATGCTGGAGTAGAGTATTTTGATGCTCAGTGTGATGATTACAAGGAGATTCAGTGAGATTTGATTGGTGTAGCAAGCCCAATCATGTCACCTAGTCATACTAGGTGATGGTGCATGATTTTTGGAGATTATTTATCGATTGAATATTTTTTTTAATCATGGAGAGTTTCTAGGTACTCACATGAGTTTCAGGATGCAGATACAGGTTGTAGGCCAAGTTTTAGGTGTTCATCTAGACCACATCTAGGTTCTAGGAGGAATGATTTTGAGATGCAAAGTTATGTGAAATCAAGAAATCTTGCAAAGATGTCATACATGGTGTTTTAGATATGTTACGACCTTTTGGAGAAGTTTCATGCTAATTTTTGATGTTGTTTCAGTTGACCCTACCCTAGATTATGCAAAACCCTAAGGGCTAGTCTTGCAAATGATATGGGATGAGAAGTTGGAGAGCTATTTGAGATATGATGGTGATTTGAGGTTATGCACAAAGGTTTACTATAGGTGTGAGAAAAATTTTGAGTCCTTTTGAAAATAATTTTTCAAGTTATGATGTTTTGAGTGAAACATGGTCCAAGAAAGGGTGTTTCCTAGCTCAAATTGTATCTTCTGATGCTCACCTTGAACTTTGTACTTTAAATGGGACCTTGTGAATTTCAGGGATGTTTCTATATTGAGTCTAGAATGTTTAAAAAAATTAATGAGGTCATTTCATCATCACATTTTTTATGAATGAATTTTAAGAAGTAAAGAAAAAATTTGTGTGCTTGAAACGCTAACTAGAAAGTGGTAGAAGAAAAATGTTAGGAAATCCTATATTAGTTCTCATGTTAATTAAATATTTACCGTTGTAGTTATTAAATAGTAATTAGATATTTAATTTTTATATAGTTGAAAAAATATAAATTGTTAGTTGTTTTTACCCATGCCTATCCTGGGTTATTAGATCTTATTTTATAGGACTTTATTTTGCCTAACTCCATGGCTATATAATAGCCATTATATTGTGCTTATGTATATAAAAGAATATTATATTGTTTTGTGTTAATTCCCTTTGCAAAAATAGTGTGTCTTCTTTATTTGGTATCAGAGCAATGAGATCTCTGTGAGAGTCTATGAGGGGCATTGTTCACACTTTGCAATTGTCTGGTCTGATGAGCATATTAATATTTTGGTTTTAGAATAGATACAAAAATAGGTTTTTTGTGATGTTTTCCACATAGATATGAATTTATGAATACTATATTCCTTGATATTTTTCACAATGAGATTCCTTTGGGAAGTGATTTAGTCAAGTACGTATTTATTTTATGTATGAGAACAGTCCTTCACATGTAAGTAGTGTTACTATTCACCATTGCATCGTGGATCGGAGGAGGTGTAATGGGAATGTTTGTGCTCTAATAGAAGAAAATGAATTCAAATAAAAGGGAAACACACAAAAATATGGATTTGCATAGTAGGCACCTAAAACAGAAGGAAATAAATACAAATTCATAGCTAATCACAATAGTATTCAAATCCATGTGATATTATTTTCTTTTATGATAATTCTAGAATTCATATGTACAAGTATCCTTCCTTGCTTACTCTGCACTGATCTCCTCACTATCACTTAGATATGCTACTTGTCTATTTGATCCTCACATATGGTGTTGTTACTTAAATATTCTACTAACATTTTGATCTAATCTGATGTCATTTATTTATGGTGATTTTGTTTTTTATAATTTCAATGACACTATCAATCGATTGGATCTTCTATTCATCATTGTTGTAGTTACAAATCTTCCAATAGTAATGAGCCATTATTCACCTCAACTTCCATGGTATCTCAGATATTTTCCTCAACCACTCATCTTGTCAAGCATCATAGACCAAAAACATCACAACTCTGTGTTGTACCGATTTTTCCCTGAGTTGATTGTTATTGACGATATTTCTTTTCAAACCATTTTCCCATCTCCTTATTGGCTCAGTCAATATCTTTTCCAAGTCAATTAAATAAACCACTAAAGAAAAATCATGCATGGAAATTCGTAGTAACAAATTATTAAAACTTCACTACATCAATTTAGCATCTCCACCTCAAACTTGGCATATATAACAAGACTTTCTTCTTAGCTTTATCAAAATCAAGACATCTAGACATTGTTGCTCTATGTCAATTAAACATGACATCATCAGTAATTTGATAGGTTTTGGGGTATTTATTAAATTTCATTTAAATGAGCCATCAAATTTAATTAAGTTTGTGTGAAAATATAGTCTTTATCATCATATCTTCCCTTTCATTACATTTTATATTCACTACAACTATAGAGTTTCCCACATTCTGTGTCCATAGTTCACGAATAAATCATTGAGTCTCTCTCTCTCAAAGATTCAACATTCCAAGTTTATTTTAAAAAACAATTATAAGCATTTAAATTCAAATACTATCGAGTATGAATTAAGTTTAAGATATTCCTATAAGAGTCAAAATTCACTTGAAAAATAAAAATATTTGAGGCCTCCTAAATATCATATTCTTAATACATATATGTAATTTTATTTTTATTTTTAATGACAGTGACATTGAATTGGTATGTAAGGTTGGATACTGAATGTGTACTAACATATATGGAACATAATCAATTGAGTCTGAGATAACCATCATGAGATCAGAGGTTGGAACCATAGTAAAATGGAGGTCAATCAACAACTTAACATCCTCCTAAATGTTAACGCTTTAGGCAGTTGCCTAGTTTACCTATGCCTTAATCCCCCTCTGATTCTAATTACATAAATAAATTACAATCATTTTAACACATGTTCTTCTCAAATTTTAATACAATAAAAGCAAGAAAAGAAACAAAACATTCTTGTGAATTATATCTCTACTAAAGAAAATGATTTTGAAAACAATGGTATAATTTTCCAACATGATGTAAAAGAGGATAATAGGGAAAAAGTTAACATGCACTAAAAAATGATAGTAGAACTTCTCTATCCTCATCAAGAGTCGACATTATTAGGTATTCGTGTGAGTAATTTGGATTTTAATTCATTTAATATATTTATCAATCGTGTCATGATTTGGAGAATTTCCTGCAAAGAGAGAAAATATAACAATGTTCTCACCTAAGTGAGAAAATAAGTGTAGAGATACTTCCATATATGTTAGAGGAAATCATAAAGTATTTTCCATTTTTTCCCAATGGATCTCTCATATATAATTATTTTGGAAATTACGATTATTAGGATTCTTCTTCTAAGTTTGGGATTGAAGAAATGCTTAGATTTGACTCAAGGCCTATTTCCCAAGAGAGTTGTTTACATAACAAGGAGTGATCCTTAAAGAACTCATAGAGGTAGGGTATATTGATGGATTATTCAGTATAATATAGGATGTTTCTAGATTCTCATCCATAAAAGATGAATATCTTTTTCCTATTAAAGAGAAAATGTGGCAAGATCATTGATGGAAACTCTAAAGATGGTGATGTTGGATTGATTTCAGATCTCCCCTATTATTATGAATATGACTAAAACAATATAGAGGAGTCTTGCACATACCTCCAAGAGGAAGAAGCGGATGTGTACATGAGAAAAATTGAATATAGTTCTATAGTGGAATATTTTTTACATGAATTGGAGTGTTTTCTAAAAGAATGTAATGCAAAAATTTGTCTTGGTATGCAAATAGCTCATGGGAAGCAATATAGGTTAGCTTGAGGAAAATTTATCTAATGTTAGAGATGAAGAAGGGTCTACATAGGAAGTATTTGGAGTAGAGGTTTTGTGACAATAAAAAAAATTCAAATGGATGACATTAGTAGCCACAAGTTTGTATATAATACATATGATGAAGGATATAACATATTTGAAGAAAATGAGCTTAGTAATGTCAAGTTCTGTTGATAATGCATAATAATTGATTTCCTGGGAAAATTTTGTGTCAAGAATGGGTATCCTATAACATCCTATACCTTTTTGGAATATAAAGTGAGTTGTAAGCTAGAATAAAACACCATTGAAATAATTAAGGAAGCACAAAATAGATGGGATGGTATTAAAACACAAACATCCATCTCAAAAGAGGCAAAAAAACCCCTTTTATAGAGTTAAGGGAAGAGAAAAGGTATAATTGTTAATTGTTATTTTTCAAATGGCTAGTTAGTTTCAAAGTTGATATCAAGATGAAATGTAATTAGAAAAGGAAAAAAAATTATATTCCTAGGAATGCATTTTTTATCTCGACTTTAATAAGGTGTTAGTGTAGGATTTTTATTTTTAGATAATAAGTGTAATACCAAAACTAGAGTTAATCTAATTAAAATATTACTAAAATGTGTATATGATATTCCATAATTAAAAAATACATGAATGCCAATGATAGATAATGTAAGGATGATATATCATTCAACACACTTATATGAAGTAGATAGTAGTAACTAGGGTTAGAGTTTTAGAAATAATAATGTGTTGAAGTGATTTGGATTTTTAATTTTACAACTAGGGTGTGATAAATTTACATGTGAAATTTGAGATTTTTAAATTGAACACAAGGTAATTTCATTTGTCTAGGGACAACTTTTCCCACTTAATGTCTCCTAAGGTTGAAAACTTTATCCTCTATTATTGTGATGATATGCCTTTAACACTTGCTTCATCTAGGTCTAGGGACATATATATTATATTTGTATCTATACAATGATTCTTTAGTACTTGTACATATGTATTATTTTGTATTTGATCTATATCTTTACTCCTTTTAATCTAAAAGGGGTTAGTACAAATAGAGTTGAATTGACCCCCATTATTGCAATGAGTGCTACACTATGTACCAATATGCAAAAGTAGTATCAAGACACACATAGTTTACAAGTTCTATGATGGTGTGGAGGTTGGAAAATGTAAACAAATATGGAGACCTAGTTTGACCCTTAACACTTGGTAAATATTTTTTTGGCTTGATTATAATACAATAGGGATGTGTGATATAGGGTAGAAAAAAAATATATTCAAATTTGAGTAGATTTTTTGTATTGTTATCTAAGAGATAAGTGATTAAATGTTTGGCTGAGTGACATTTTTAGAGTGTGTCTTGATATGGGATCTTGATAGTACCTTAATAGGTAAGAGTGCATGTATTTGTATAAGTGATTGATTTGAATGATTCCCCACCTTAAATGAACCTAAGCTGACTAACGTAACTGGTGCATTTGAAAACATCACTATTGTAAGTACAAGGGATGCATTTGTTGGCATAGGGGAATATTTGATGGATAAATATGCCTCGGATCCATGAACCCATCCAAGTTTAATATGGAACTTGATATGGGACAAGGGGTGTGTTGCAGATTTTGAAGATGTGTTATGTGTAAGGTGAATTAATTATTTAAGTGTTAAGTTGGAGAGAAATTCATTGACCTAGTGTATTCATAATGTAGGAGAGAGTAGAAAGCTTTAAGTTTAGTCAATAAATAGTGAACATGAGAATTTCGGCATATAATGCCAAAGTATTATTGTCAAGTTCCATATGAAAAAAATTGTACCATTATATCACCTTCTAATGTTGTAATGAAAAGTATTGGATTAAAAGTAAAAGGGAAAAAGTGAACACAAACCTCTTATCCCAATCATAGTAGGATGATATGAATAAAATAAAGAGTGTGACCCCATGAAAAGCTAATGTGACTATTTGCAATAACATGGAAAATACGTGTAATGTAATAGAGAGATAAAAAGCCAACATATAAAAAACTGAAGTGTGTAAATGTCAAAAATCATAGAAAAACTACATCTAGTTTCCCCTAGTGTTTGTATGGGGGAATACATGAATACCTTTTGTGAGAAGTAAAATTAATTTGCTATATCACCATTATATTGGTCATTTATTATTATGTAATCTATGCTAATATTAACTAAATGAATGTCATAAATTTGATTGATCCTATAAGATGAGTTTTCGGTAGCTCATCTAAATGAGGTCTAAATTGAATGAGTGACATAAATGTGTTTAAACCTATAAGATGAAACTATACAAAACACATGCAAATCTGATACAACAATTTTAAGTGGTAATGGTGAGCCATCCCAAATCAATGTATACATGATATGAAACATGTAATGTGTAATGATGAACCATCCCAAGTCCATGTAAATATGTTATGAAACCTATATACTAATTTGAATATTTGTATGTGACTAGTGTGGATTGTCTACCATGTGGATATTTTCCAATGATTTATGTGAATTTATAGAAGGACCCATTATGCAAGTGATGACTATCTTGACAAAACATATTTTCCAACCCTTTCTATATCTACAAGATCAGGCTACCAAATACAACCACACACAAGTATTTACAAAAAAAAATATGGTAGAAGAAAACTTCTTGTCATATAAACTCTCCAACAAGAATTTTAGATTAAAAAACTCTGGTATGAAATCAAAGAGGAAGGCCTTCTATTTATATCACTCTTAAGGCATCATAAATACATGTGGTTAGTGTATGAGTGTTTTGAGTAATCAATCCCTTCCACTTAGAATTTCTAGAAGTGCAAGTTACACATTTTAAAGGTGACTTATTTCTAAAATAGAAATTTTAATACCTAGTAAATATGATTAGCTAAATAAGTAAAATTAAGTACTAATGGGAAATTAGATAATTACACCAAACCCCCCTTAAGTGTAACAAGTAGGATACATAAAATTTTTGGCTCAACCCTTGATATGGGTCTTGATAAAAAGGCTTGTGGAGGTATCTTTTATTACCATTTTTTTGGTTCTTTGACTTTATAATTAGAGCCTTAGGATAGTGAAAATATCTCATTTTGGGAATTATTATGTTCTTAAACTTTCCCAAAAAAATGGTTTCCTTTTGTTTATCTAAATGAACACGTGATGCCCCAATTTGTTGGCAAACTCCAAAGTATTTTTGGCCTCCACTGTTCTACTTGATGTTCAAAACATTGAATCATTTGTGTAGACACTAAATCACAAACTTGGGTACATTTCTACCTAATCACATACCACTATTCATATGATTCCTAAGCGAGTAAACTAGTAATTGACATCTATCTTTGGCTTCTTTCTTTGGTTGTTTTCTTTCTTTGTGGTCTTATACACCTCACTACCGATTTTGAATTTTAATGCTTTATCTTTATTTTCTTTGGGACACCAACACCTAGCCAGGACTCCAACACCTAGGCGCCCTCATCCCCTTTAGGTGCCCCAACCTGTTTATATCTTGATCACCCCTTTTGGGCCTCTTTTATCTTTTAGGCATCTAGTTTTCTTGGTGGTCGTCCTTTTAGATGTTAATTACAAAATTCAAACAAGGGAATCATATAAGTACAAATCTATGTCACCATAATAAAGGACCAAGCTCTAAGCATCTATTACTATCACTTAAGGTTGCATCCAAAGGAATTCTAAGAGCATCAACGCATCCATCTAGCTATCATTCAAGGGACAAGGGACTGCATTATTCTACATACATTTCATAGGAGGGGAAGTTCATTTTGACATCCACACATCTATTTACATTTCTAAATCTAGCTATTGCCCGTTATTCAGTGCATCTTATGCAAGATCCACATAGGGCACGATTCTACACACACATAGAGAGAACTACATGGAGTCTAAGATGTAGTGCAATGCTTGGTCGTAAGTTCATTTTTTTGGGTGACCATTGGGGTCAGTACAACTCCCAATTTTCATCTTTTTCTTTTTAAGATTTGATGTGTTTTGGGGTTTTGTAGGAGGTATTTTATTTTGAAGGTTACAAGAGAACTCGAAAATTTTTCAGTGACCTATATGAGATCAACAACAAAGGCTAGCGATACTCATATGACAAAGAAAAAATCATTTTCTGAGGTTTTGTGCAATCACATGCCAGAAGGTCTCTAGTGCCTAGGTTCCTCTGAACCAATCGAGGTGTCCTACTCCCGACATTTCAGATAGTTTTACATTTTTCTGGGCTCGGTTACGACATTTTTTGCTGTTGTTCCATCATTTTTCCAGCTCAGTACATCTCAAGATTATTACGAAATTAGCTAAGTCTCTTATTCCATTTATTGCACTTAGGGTTTCAATTTCCAATTATTTATTGCTTGGGTCAAATTTAAACTTTATTATTTATCTTTGTGTTGTGACTCTACAATTAGGGTTTTGCATATTTTCTATATTTGTGAAATCATTTGGTGAACCCATCACTCAATCCCAACATTCTTTCTAGGGATTTCTTATTATGCCCATCACTCGTAGTGGTTATTTTCAATTTTTTGAACTTATAGAGATCCCTCCATCTTCCCATAGGGTTCCTAAATCAATTTTTGAAAATTATGATTAATTCACTAACTCTCAACAAGTTCCTCTCCAAAACATTGAAACATTTGACAATGAGAAATCATATGATGAGAACACTAATGTTGATCAAGATCAATTAGACAAGCTTACCAATTTTTTTCAAGCTTTGTGTGATAACCCCGCTCATCTTTCACATATTATTCATTCCTTGAGTAATACCAAAAACTCTCGAGATGTTGTTACCTGCACCCCTTGTTAGTTTTTCCTTGGATTTCATGGCCTCTACTTATCCCCTCCATATCTCCGCTTATATTCCCACTACTACCGCTCCCGTCATCTAACCTAATTATTCTAATGCATAACTTGACTCTTCTTAAAATACTCATGATTTAACTTCTTTATATCAAGATTTGCAAACTCAAATTCTTCAACTTCAATTGGCTACCTCTCCTGCATCTGCATCTCTAGATTCCACTTTACTCCTCTCCTTTTTCGCCGACCATTTCCAACTATCCCCCTTTCTCCTACTTTCATCACTCCCAAGCTTCCCATTTTCAATGGCCATGGTGACCCTCAAGAGCATATCCAAGAATTTCATGAAGCATGTATAGATTATGCATATGATCAAACTTTACTCACAAATATTTTTCCTAGAATTCTTCATGATTATGCAATGCGTTGGATCTACGATCCACCTGTCCACTCGGTAACATCTTTTACGCATTTAGCCAATGTTTTTCTTTCCCATTTCTCTATCAATATCAGCTCTAAGATGTCATATTCTCAACTAGCGCAAATTAAACAAGGATATAATGAACATCTAGTGGATTATGTCTTATGATACAAAAATAAATTAGCTAAGATGTCTAGTGTACTCGCGGAATTTGAACTTTAAGATCTATTCATCCAAATTCTATTACCACCTCTGCAAGAGAGTTTCATCTTCATCATTTGATTATTTATGTCATACTCTTAAGCTATGCAAAAGTAAACTATTATCTATGGGAAAGCTTAAATATCATGAGCAGGCTTTATCTTCTATGCAATTTCAAAGTAAATCAACTTTCAATCCATCTAGAAAGCCTATTGAAGCAAAATCTACTGTCAAAATGGTCTCTAATCCTGAAAATATTCAATGGAAACCACCTAAGCATATCTTTATTAAATTACCTTGTGCTCCAAATATTCTATTGACATAACTCGTTGAGAGCAATCTTATTATGCTTCCTCCTTCGTTCAATTTGGACCCATCTCATCCTAAAGGTCACAATCACAATAAAAACATTTGATGTGATTATCATCAATGCATGGGACATCCTACTGATCTTTGTTTCAAACTCAGGAATCTTATTCAAGATCTCATCGATAATAATGTAATTGAGCTTCCTGAGCCTACGACATCTACGTCGGTAAATGAAATTCACAAGCTTGAGATCTTCAACAATTCTCTTCCTAAACATGACAAGCAAGCGACTGACTCTTTAGCCAATAATACATATCGTGCAGTTCCTCCTCCTTCATCGGGGCCCCTTGATTTTCTAGTTTCTCATGTTGATGCATCTCCACCAATCATCACATTCTCTGATCACGACTATCACACTGCATTCTCCTATGACACATTACATATCAATGCTTCTATCGGGCCTCATGATATCAATAATACAATGATTTATTCATCGATTCATATGTGTGTGTGCTCTATTTCACTTTTTTTGCTATCGACTATCTGATATCATATATTTCATATCCAATTCCTAAATCATACAGTTATGTCAAGATTCCAGTCACAGTTGGTCATCTTACCATGTTTGTGCCATTTATTGTGGCACCATCAATTAAAGGGTGTAACATTCTCTTAAATCTTCCCTGGCTATGTGCTACTCAAGTTATCATTTCTATGAATCACTTATGTCTAAATTTCATTCACAACAAGCAAGTCATTACTATCAATGGTGTTTCACCATGCACACCGTGGCTACAACCTCCTCTTAGAGCATATAGGTCCTCGTGACCTCTCAAATCTAAAGCGCAATCTTATTCTAGATTACATGTTCACACACGACCTACTCAATATCATCATCCTATTAGTCCATCACATCAGTCTAGGTCCATCACTTGGGTGGATCCTTCACATAGGTATACATCACCTCCTATGTTTCCTTCACATTAGTGTTCATCACCTCCACGATATCCTTCATGTAGGTGTTCATCACCTCTGTGCTCTCCTTCACATAGGTGTTCATTACCTCCGTGTTCTCTTCCATATAGGTGTTCATTACCTTCTAGGTCTCATGCACATAGGTCTCATTCACATAGAAATTATCTATCCCATACATCACTGATATTAGAGCATGGTCACATGTTGTTATCTCTCCAAGCATCGGGTGGAGGATCCTTACACTTCACTTTTTCGTATAGCATATTCATTGGCACACACTTGAGGAGCATCATGATTACTATCCCCCATTCTAGCATTATTAGGGGTCTCGCATTTATACTATTTCACTTCATGCTTTACATCTAGTCTTTTGCATGCATCTTACACATCTTTATACACTTGTATCGACATCACCCTATGAAGCACTCTTGTGCTATGATTCAAACTTGAATATTGAGGGCATACTAAATTCATGCACCTCACATCATACACACGACACATTTCACACTCTTCGCATTCACGACACATATCTCGCATATCACATTCTCACACAACACATTACTCTATGACGTACTCTTGTGTTATGGTTCATACTCAGCTGCTAAGGGTCTAGATTTGAAATGAACCTCGCCACATTCACTCACTCTCTATTCTCTATGCTTCATTGATCTTATCTATCTTGCATACACTATCAAACCATTTCCCTATGATGCACTCTTTTTTTATGGTTCATTCTTGACTACTGAGGGGGAATTTATAAATGAACCTCATCTTATACACATCCATCCACATACACTCAGGGGGCACGATGCTCCTATCACACTCGCATTTCATATCATTCCATCTTACTCACTCACAACATGTTGGATATCTTGGTTGAAATTATTCTTATTTACTTATACTCACATGTTACACTTTTCTTACTATGTTAGTCAGATATCTAGTATGTCATTATATTTTCCATATACACATGTGTTCACTTGTTCTCCAGTTGTGGATGCAGAATTTACATAGATCCTTACACGCAACATGGATGTTTGGAACTACACCTCTTACCAGTCCCACTAAGGCTCTTAGGGGCATCTATATTCGTACACACTACATGTGTTATTGTTTCATTTTATACTATTTCATATTCTTATTACTACACTACTATATTGAACCATACACGCTTTGACATATTTTTTATCTTTCTAACATGCTAATGGGTGCTTCATGTGCAACATTTGATTTATAGGAACTATTTTTCCCTATGTCTTGATTATTCATTGCTTGTATGCTTTTGGCCTCTCTTGCCCTAATTGTCTTACAAAATTGTGAGCAATGTCCCATGTTTGAAACCTACTTTTTTCGGTATACAATTTCTTCTTTCTTGTTAGATTAAACATTGTCTTCTATATGGGTATTTGTCTTGATTGCACTAACACATATTTCTAACCATTTTTTTATGTGTGCCTTGGTATTCTACCAATCACATTCCCTCCCCTATAGGGTATCAGTTTCAGTGTAATTTCCAGTCCTCTCCTTTGGGCCACATCCTCCTAGCAGCGTCGCAAATACCCCAAACAAGGGGGGCATACATTGGGTGAATCAGTCACCCCATTCAACAGTACACAGTCACAAATTCAAACATGCACACTACAGGAACAAATTAGTCTCCAATCACATAAACAACCTAGAATCTGACTTGGGTCCTCAACACATAACAAACGCCAGTGCCCAAATATAGACACGAGTTATTGGGTGCCCCTGAACCTTCCTGGGTTCCTATGACTAGGGGAAATTAGAATTTTTTTTTCTAATAAGTACATTTTACAGATCGATTTTCACATAATAGGGACAATCCTCTAGAAATAAAAAATGACGTAGAACATGACGTGGGTCCTCAGCACATAATAGATGCCAATACCCAGATATAGACATGAGTGCCTAGGTTCCTATGACCAAGGGAAATTAAAGAGTTTTTCTCCGATAAGCACATTTTACACATTGATTTTAATAGAATAGGAAGAATCCTCTATAAATCAACATGCATGATATCTCTTTTTTTTCTATGTGTGTTGGATTGAGATGGATCAAACTTGAAAAAAGTAGGATCACAAAATCCGTAGTGGCATATAAATCATTAGAAAGAAGTGAGGGTTGGAGAACAACACTAGACCTTTCTTCCCAACTAGACCTTTCTTCCCAACACTTCTTCTACCGTGGCGTGATATTTCCCAACAAAATTTTTCTTGGCACGAGATCTCCCAAAAAACTTGTTCTTCTAAATCATTTTCAGGATCTTTTCTATCGTTTTTCACTCACCACGGATTAGGTGCAAATATTCCTTTTACTACATTATTGAATTTTTACACATGTTTTAAACATTTTGATCAAATTTTTCATATATACATATTTGACTACTCTTTTTCTCTTCTCTTTTACAGGTCCATCCTTATGGGAAGAAACAGTCATGTCATTGAACACATTAAGTGAAAAAAAAATAGGTACAACATGACATATACACACATTATTTCACCTGCAGGGTTACTTCCTATTCTTTAGCTTCTAGTAGGGAAACTTTTCAGGGTCCCTTAAAAAAAAAGCCTTAGAAAATATTTAACAAATATGTGAAAATTATATTTCACATGAATGGTGAATATAAAGACATCATGACATTAATATTAAATGCTACCAGATGGTAGGTTTTTTATATGCTACTAGTCGGTAACATAGTTCATGTTATCGGCTGACATCATATAGTACATTGTTGGTCGGTAGCATAGAAAAGGATACCGATAGAAAAGATAAAATATGATACCGAACGGTAGCAGTTTCTATGCTACCAACCGACATCACACTATATGATTTTGGATCGTAGTTTAAAATATGCTACTGAATGACTGTATTTAGGAAAAAAATTCAAATTTCTATTTTGCGGGAATTGACCCCTAAAATTGAATTGCACCTAGAAAATTTTGGCAAATTGGTCCTAACTGGTACCCTAAAAATTTGCCAATTTCAAATTTTAAAAACTTGAATATTCATGAGTTAAAGAATATTTTCCTCTAAAATTTTCCTTGGCTTCCATAGTTCATTTTATCACTCCACACTTTTTATTTTCCCCTTGGAATGCTTTTTCCATAAATCTACATGGTTACGAGGTACATATATCTTATCTACTTTATGTTATCGAGTATTCACTCAACAACATAAAGTGGGGAAAATGTACACAATAAATCATGTACTTTGGGTAAATTTCTAGGTCTTGGTCACATACCACTATTCATATGATTCCTAAGCAAGAAAACTAGAAATTGGCATCTATTTTTGGCCTCTTTACTTTCTTTCTTGTTTTCTCTGTGGTCTTGCACACCCTGCTAGCCAATTTGAATTTTTATGATTTATATTTCTTGGCTATGGACATGAAGGCCCAACCAATACATTGGTTCCTAAGTGCCCTCATCCCCTCTGGGTTCCCTCAACCTATTTGTATCTTATTTACCCCTTTTGGGCCTCTTGTATCTTTTGGGCATATGGTTTTCTTATGGGTCGACATTTTAGATGTCAATTACGAAATTCAAATAATATAATCATATAAATACAAAGTTATGTGATCATAATAAAGGAACAACATGTTATCAAGTATTCACTCAACAACATAAATCCTTAAATCCCATGTGATCATAATAAAGGACCAAAATGTTATAGAGGACCAACATGTGATCATAATACATTGTGATTGTTGTGATGTCTCTACTTTTTTTACATAACCCTAAATCCCATTACGATTGTTCCGCCCCTGATCTATTGGTGGAGGGGGAACGAAGGTGTCTTCCTTATGTAGAATCCAAGACATCCTGCAACGGCTTAGGTGGCATCTTGGTGGGAGGAGAGATTAGCAGTCTCTCTACTATTGTGATGGGCTTTGTTGTGATGGTGGAAATGATCACAAGGGGAAGGGGCCTGGTTGTTTCAGGTCTGATCTTAGTGGTAGTCTAGATGCTGGTATTTTAGGGAACAATAAAGGACCGGGTATCCCTATTTCTATCCATCACCCTACTATGGTTCATTTGATCAGGTATGGTGTAGGTGGCGTGGAGTTTGCTGGAGGGTTTGTGGGTGCTATTACGGGTGAATTCGGGACTATGGTTGACGACAGCGGTAGGGATTCTACTGGCCCAAACATGGGTGGCTCGGTTGGGGTAAAATCATTCCTGATAATGGCAAAAAATGTGTATAGGTGTCCTACTAAACCCATGGCCTATGCCAAATAGATGTGAAAGGTCTCCTTTGAAGATTAAGTTACTAAGACTATTAAATATTTTTAAAATAGGGGTTTGATTTGCAGGTTCAATAATGGCTGCCCTGGGCTCGCAACTCTATACAACTATATTTCTTAACAATGGCGCCTCGTGAATGAAGGTAAATTTAATATTTATCCTCTTCACATGGAATCTTTGTAGTAGTATTTTATAGTTCCTCTGATAAGGAAATAATGTTTGGGAAATTTTGGGAATTCCAATCGCATCTCCTTATCATGAATCCATGGTTTCCCCAGTTTAATCCCTCAACTGAAAAATTTAATACCAGACTAGTATGGATAAGGTTACCTTACCTACCCTTGCACATATGGAGTGAATATTTCTTCAGAAATGTGGGGGACGCATTGGGTAAATTATTAGATACTGACCCCAAGACTGATTCCTTTGATCAGACCACTTATGCCCACATACTGGTGGATATGGACATGACTTCTAAATTTTTGGCCACTATGGAACTCAATGTCAAGGACTCAATATGGACACAAAATTTAGATTATGAAGGGTTCCCTTTTAGATGTTAAACTTTCTTTGTCTTGGGACATCTGGATTTTGTTTATCAAATGGCTAAAAATCATATTAAAGGAATGGTTTCTTGGTGGAAGGAATTTAATCTGGATAATCTTGTATTTTATGGACTTGAGGACAATGATCCATAAAATGTTTCACTTAGCCTTAAGGATAAATAGGAGGATAATTTTTGTGAGGATGCCTCTTCCCCCACTAGTTTAGATAAGATTTCAAATCATATGGTGGGAAAGGGTGGGGTCTCCTTGACCCATTCTCTGAGTCCCAAGATGAATCAACATACTAAGAACAAGGAGGTTCTTGAAATTAGGCTACCTTTCCACCCTGTTGAGAATGTGGATCCTAACATGGATGACCATTGGAAGGTGGTGAACAAAAAATAGAAAGGAAATACTATAATTTATCCTACAGAGATGATCCTTAGATCTTAAAAAGGGATGAACCATTGTAGTTAGGCTTTCTCATTAGGGGTAGTCAAGCCTCTTTGAATTTCCTATCTAGGGGCCCTTTCTTCTTTTGGATCATCCTTCTTTGGGGTTTTGGCTTGTCTATTTTGTTTCATCTTAGGCCAAGATGGTCCTTGTTCCTTGATGCTTCACCTTTAGGCCTTGATGTTTATCTTTCAGTTTGTATAGGGTTCCCAATCCCTTCAAAATCTTCTTTTTTATGTTAGCTAAAAAAATAAAGGACCAAGATCCATTCATCTATTACTATCACCTAAGGTTGCATCTAAAGGAATTTCAATATCATCGAAACATCCATCTACCACTCACTCAAGGGACAAGGGAATGTATTCTTCTGCATATAATTCATAGGAGGGGAGTTTTATTTTGACATCCAAACATCTACGTACATTTCTACATCTAGCTATTTATCATTATTCGGTGCATATTACACAAGAGCCACCTAGGGAATGATTCTACACACACATAGAACTACATAGAGTATGATATGTAGTGTAGTGCTCTGTCCTAAGTTCACTATGTCAGGTGACTACCTAGGTCAGTCTGACTCCCCATTTGAATATTTTTATTTTTAAGATTTGATGTGTTTTGGGGTTTTACAAGAGGTCTTTTATTTTGTAGGTTACATGCAAACTCGACAATCTTCCAACGACATACAATAGATGAATAAAGAAGATTAACGAACATCTTACGACACTAAAAAATAAATTTATGAGTTTTTTCATAGTCGCTAGATCCCAAAAATAGTGTGCATCTCCTAGGCACCCCAGACTCAGTCCAGGTGCCCTATTCCTGACATATCTGATACTTCTACAATTTTTGGGCTCAGTTGCGACATTCTATCCGCATGTTCCATGAGTTATCCATCTCATCACATCTTAGGATTTATTGAAAAATTATCTAAGTCTATTCTTCCCTCTCTTTCACCTAGGGTTTCATATTTCTCTAGCTTATTGTTTAGATCAGATTTATATTTTTTTGTTTATCAATATGTTGTAACTCTGCAATTAGTTCACAAATTTCTATATTTATTAAATCGGGTGATACAACTAGTTTGGGCTTCAATTTTGAAGTCGAGGACAAATAAATTAAGAATGAGCATCTAGTTTCAAACAAGAAAGTAGGTGAACCAAGCATCAAGAAAGGAAAAAAGGAGGCTCTCATTAAAGGCAATTTGAAGATAAAGTCAATAAGGCAACCTAATTCCTCGAGGTATGAAATATATTTCAATGGTTATTTTTTTACATGTAATGGCTTTAGTCATAGCACAAAAGGGTTTATAATGTATTCTACAAATGATCATCTATGGAGATATAGTAGGAGTGAGCAAGATAAGAATGTGGTATGTTATAATTACAATGAGAAAGGTTAGGTTTCTATATTTTTCTTAAATGATCCACCTAGACAAGTTGAGGGCTACAGAGGGAAGAATTCAATGGTTTCTTTCAAATGCAATGAATTTTTTCATGTTGTTAGAGAGTGTCACTATTACCACTTAAGGAAAACAAAATTTGTAAGGGACCTAAGGTACAAGAGAGAAGATTTCAAAAGTTTGGGATGCATGATAATAGTCAAGGTAGTTTTTGGGATCCTAGAAGAAATAAAATTTATCCACAAAGAGCTTATGTAAATTCTAGATAGGATGTCTCTTAGAGTCAAAATCATAAGCAAGAATAAGAAGGATTATTTCAGGTTTATAATTAGGCTTGGGACCTCTTAAAGACCTTATTTTAGGTGATCATGGTACTCATATGACTCTACTAGGCTTCTTAGAGGTATATTAGGTCATATGAAGCATTGGAGTGATGTGGGGCTGTATGAGTTCATGTTTAACTCCTCCATTGGGTTAAGGAAAGATTGTCACAAAATATTTAATAATTTTTTAGATGTTCTACTTGGTTTTTCAAGTTGTTAAAATGATAAGATCACTATCTGATTGTCTGTAAATGTTTATCACTATTCTCAAGTCAGTGTCTATCATGATATGAAGTAGTGCCTATTAGCAATGACTTCAATTTGTATAAGAGTCAGGTTGGTGTCTCAAAGGAGTCTGTTGAGTCATGATGTTTAAGTGTGGAGTATTTTATTGGTTTAAGTCGGTGAATAAGGTAGGTGAAAATATGTAGGGTTTGTTTTACCTTGTGGAGTCAATTTTGAGTTAAATGTGATGTGTCAGAGCTTAGTCGCAAGCTATATTACATAAGTCAGGTATGTATAAGAATGCGTGAAGTGTGTAAAGTTGTGTAATAACATAAAAAGGTTGGAAAATGTGATCTAAGTCTCTCAGAGCATTCATGATCATCAAAAAGGTCTGTGTTGGTCATATAGAGTTGTTTGAGTCCTACTATCCTGGATCACATGTCATTATGTTGTGGTCATCATGGTTCCAAGAATACTAATATTTAATAAATAAGGATTGAAGATAAAATGATTCATCAAACATGATGACTTGATCAGACCATCATGTCAAGAATGATTGTTGCAGTGTTTATGATGGATGATTGAAGTCAAGGCAAGTGGTTTTCAACTAATTAATGTGGTTTACTTTATTTAAAGTAAAAAAAAGTGTGCTCATGACATTATAATATGTTGATACATTTTTGGTGAAAAACCTTGAACTATTGAAATAAAATTTTGTGCATCTTTAGTTGTTTCAACCTTGACTAGGTGCTAGGATACTAAAAGAAGCAGTATTAAGAAAATTCTTTGTTAAAAGGTGTAAATGGTGGAATCTAAAGACATAAATTGGAACAAAAAATCTTAGCAGTGAACTATTTGAGATTTAATTAGTTTAAATTCTAGAAGTTGTCAAAGTTATTTGTATTGCTTGGCAATTACCATATTTTAGAATTAAAAAAAATAGAGACTTAATTGGCAAAGAGTGACATTGCAAACTGGGAAGTTCTTCTTCAAGACTATGCATCAAGGCTCATGGAAGTGACTAAGTGGCCAAATTAGTTGTCAAAAATAGTAATATATCTCCACAAAATTTAATGCATCAAAATATAGGTGAGTTTCTCTCACGTTGAAAGGCTAGTAATTTACGTGTATAGCTTAAAGAGGTGAAAATGGTTTGGAAGATGTAATGGTGCTATAGATAATTTTTGAATGCATGAATAAGGTTTTGAAAACCTTGTATGAATCCTATAAGATGATAAAGGTCAAGATGTGTAGTGTTTTATTTCTTGGAGTAACAAGATACAATGTTAGAGTGTTAATGTTCATCTACAGACCTGTAGGTGATCTTTGGGCTTGAAAATTGTGCTTATTTAACAAATGCCTCCTATTTTTTTGGCTCAAGAATACTTAAAGGTAATACAATAAATTTAAGTCATGTAAAATAATATGTAATTGGAAAATGTAACATTTAGAGACAAGGGTTGTGTAAGAGAAAGTAAGTTGGTTTGGGTATATTCTTTGCTACAAACTATGAAAGCTATAGGTATGAACATGTTGTCTTTTCCATCTATGATATGTTGAGAAGCTTTTAGAAATGTCTAGAGAGTGATGTTTCTAAGAGGAAATCAATTAGGGAAATCAAGAAGATAGTTGGTATGTGTTCAACCTTCTTAAAGGTTCTAAGATTGAGTGATGAGATTATGACATTCTACAGGTATGGAAAATCCTATATTTCTTAATCAATCAGGGGGAGCTACTCCTATTTTTGTATCAAGATATTAGAGCTTCAAAGGATTGGCATGACTGAATAATTTGTTTTTCAATGAATAATAAAGATTGTTTGATGGTCTAAGAGTGATAAAATTCATATCTAAAATAGTTTAGATAAGGTCTATGATGATCAAATGTTGACCTACAAGTGTTTATGATATCTTGAAGACAGTACAAGGATTTTTGATGTACTTTAGGAAAATTCATGGGGGTATACTCATCTTAAGAGTGTAATAAGAAAATTTTAAAGGACATCAAATGGATGAAGGTATGTCCAAAGCTCCTTATGATGTTATTGTGTTGTATGGTGAAAAAATATGGACCTGTAAGACTGTGTGTGTGGACTCAGAGGCAGGGGAAGTATGTTTTTAATCCCAAAATCATGAGCAAGTGACAAAAACAATTCTTCAGAAAATAAAGAATGTCTTAAGGTTATTTTAACTTAGTCGTTGCTTCTTGAGTGATGTTACTCTCTTATAAGGTGGTGTTGGGTTGTGAAAGCATGAATATGGTGTGCTACAAGTGTATAGAGGTCTTCATGATGGGGGGTGCATGATTCACACTTCTAGAAAGTTCTCTTGGTAACTACATACCAATATGTAGGGTAAGTTATGATTTCTTAGTTAAAGTTCAAGAAGTTATGATTTCTTAGTTAAAGTTCAAGAAAACTAGTTTTTAGATATACATTATCTCATTTAAATATGATTGTAAGGACTTAGAAAAAGGTTTAAGAATGGGTTTTAGTGTTTGAATTATCTTCAAGGAAAGTAAGTAAGACGAGAAGAATTTTTTTTTGTATTTCTACTAGAGTTGAATAGCCTAAGTCCAAGGGGAGTTGAGAGATGTCAGGTCATAGTGGGTACGGTGTTCTAGAGGTTGTCAAAGATAGTCAAGAATGTACTGAAGGTTGGTCTTAAGGAAATCTACCCTATAAATGGTGTAAAGACACAATATTCAAGAAAATAGTCAAAAGTGTGCCTTCTCAATATGTAAAAAGGTGAAGTTGATGACCTAAGCTCAGAAATCATGTTTGTTAGCACAAGGATGGGATATGTACAAAATCCAAGATCTACTACAATATTTGTAGAGGTTAAAAGAGGTTAAAAATAAGGTATGTGACGATGAAAACATGTTCTTGTGTCTAATTGATGACCTTGTGTAATAAGATAGCTGAAGACTGAATTTAAGAACTCTAATTTTGTTTCTAAGACAACATTGTGGGCATGTTTACAAGGTATATCATTCAAATTTAGGTCTGCTATAGTGCTTTTGTGCAAGTTGAAAGAAGAAAAAATAGAGTTTTGGGTGTAATGTCAAGTCTTGCATGCTTGTATGGTGGATGATGATGTTATCTCTCAAAGTATATGTAAAATTATGTTTCTTTCATGATTATTTGTGTATATGGGTGTTATATATTCTTTTCCTAGGGGGAATACAATGTTTCTATGCTTTGAAAGTGGTGAAAATCATATTTTTGAGAGAAATGTCAAGTTTGTGAGGTTAAATGAAGACTTTGGTTGATGTTTATAACCAAAAGATGACCCTATGAAGTTGATAAAGGTGAAGATCAGTTAGTACAGGTATGGATTTTTCATTAATTTAAAAGGGGGAGAAGTTAAGGAGGTTTTCCATCAATGACAAATGGGGAGATTGTTGGCATGTTTTGTTCTAGTTTTTTTCATTGATATAAAATCCCATTAATGAAAAAGAGGATTATGCAGTAGATTCATAGGATGCTCAGTGTGATTATTACAAGGAGACATAGTGAGATTGGTTTGGTGTAGCAAGCCCAATCAGGTTACCTAGCTAGCCTAGGTGATAGTGCATGATGGTTGGAGCTTCTTGTTTGCATGAGGAGCATGTTGGCAGCATGGAGAGAATGTGTATAGAGTTTCAAGAAACTCACATGAGTTTCATGATGCATATATAAGTTGTAGACCAAGTTTCAGGTGTTCATATAGACAATGTCTAGGTGCTAAGAGGCATGATGTTGAGATGCAGAGCTTTGTGAGATCATGGAAGCTTTCAAGGATTTCATACATGGTGTTTCAGATATGTTAAGACATTTTAGGGAGTTTTTATGTTGAGTTATGATGTTGTTTCAGTTGACCCTATCCTAGACTATGTAAAACCCTAGGGATATTCATGCAAACGAGATGGAATGAGAAGTTGGAGGTGATTTAAATAGGTTTCATATGGGTGTGATAAAAAAATTGAGTCATTCTATAGAGATATTTGCAAGTAATGATGTTTTGTGTGAAACAAGATCGAAGAAAGGGTGTTTTTTAGCTCAAATTGTACCTTTTGATGCTTACCCTGTATTGTGTTATTTTCATGGGAACTTTAGGATTTTTAGGATGTTTCTAAATTTATTATATATGGTTTCACAAAAACAATTAGGTCATTTCATTGTCACATTTTTATGAACAAATGTTAAGAAGATAAAATAATTTTGGTGTACTTAAAACCCTAGCTAGAAAACAGTAGGAGATAAATTGTTCCTGAGGGCCCAGAATTTATTGATATTATATGTATTATTATTGGATGATGTATAGGATTCATCCAAGTTTCTATAAAGTTATGGTAGTGCTTTTGGTGATGAGTGGACCCCACTCAAATAGATCAATTTCTGAAGAAGTTTAGTTTGGGTCCAGGATGTCCAAAGAAGTTAAAAATTAAATGGAAATTGTTGGATTATGTGAGTTTTTATTGATTTACATAGTGGTTTTACGTCATTATTATGCATAATAATGGAAAAATGTGCCCTATTTGTGAAAAACTAGTCAAAGGCTAGTTTTGGGGCAGTCTTAGGAGGTTTGCAGAGATAAACATGGTTGAAGGCCTTCCTCTTTGATTTGGAAGGAGTTACAATATGTTTAATATAAATAGGATTCAAAGGGATTTCCAATGGTATATGTTTTGTTCATGGTGGTGAAGTATAACGGGTCATCCAGGTTAGTTTGTGGAGATGAAGGTTTCTTGATTTTCAGGACATAACTGATTAGGCTGAAAGAATGAGTTGGTTGAGGCATGCAATGGATTTTTATATGATTTATATCACCTAGAAATTTTATTGGGGTAACCTTTGTTTATATTTGATTCCTTTAGAGGTATTTTAAGTGGAAAAAATGGTGAAAACAAGATGAATTTGTAAAACAGGTCTCTAGGAATCTTAATTTCAATAAGTAGACAATAGTTGTTGTTTAAACACGTGGATGTTTCATGATTTATAACATGAATAGATTTGATATACCAGTCCTAAGGATTTTTTATAGTGGTAACATGCTAGAGTTGAGTTGTTATTTTGTGGTCTTGAGACCTAAAGGTGAATACATGGTGCTGGAAATAGTTGTTTAGTGAAGGATATAATCCTTTTGGCTGATGTTATGAAATATTTGATTGGTCCAACTAAAAGTGTGACCATGGATGATGTTTAAATTTAATATTAAACATGTGTGGTTATTTTTAGATATTTAATAATCATGTTTTTGGTTTTTTTGGATTTTACTTATCTTAGTGATGGGGTTTTGAGCCATTATTGTGCAAATATGAAGGTTTTGGGCATGGACGAACTATATGGATCAAATGTCAACATTTTAATTATTCAAATGGGATTTCTTAAGTTTATTTGGTCAAAAAAAGGATGGAAACCTACTTGGTGAGATTTTTAATCAAGAATAAGGTATAAAAGTGATGTTTTGGGTAAAAATTTGAATTAGTTGAGAAAAAGAGAGATAATGCGACCTTTGTGAGAGTGATTTTAAGTTACCAAGGAAGTTTTTGAGATCTAATAGATTACATGAAGGGTTGAGGAATGTTTTCAAGAGTTTGTGCAAGGGATTGAAGTAAGATCAATGAAGAAAGTTAAGGATAGAGCATGTTTGAGAGGCTAGGTTTTGAAAAAGGGTTTCAAGGTGAGTGAGATGAATATCTGGTCTTAATAAGTTGTGTTAGCAAAAAATACATCAGATATATTATTCAAAGGTGGTTGAGTGGGTACTTGATCATCTTGGGGGTGGTAGTTATTTGCATGGTTTCCTAATAGGTGTTGTCATTGATGAGAAACCACATTAATGACAAAGTGAATGTTGTATGATGATTCCATGATAATGTATTTGATGTTAACATACCTTGGTTCAGATGTATATCAACTGCTATAATGGGATTCAATGATGTGTGCTTGCTTTTGCAATCCCATACAGGTTCCTATGAGTTGTATCTTGGTAGAGAGATCTTCTTGGTTACTTCAGAAGTATGAGAAAATGATTTCTAACATGATTTGAGGGTGCTTGAGCACTCACAATAGTGGTATAGTACATGTACAGGTGGATCACTTCATTACAGGTGCTCGTTGGGAGAAAGTATGTTTTCTTAGAGGAGTGGAAGAGTGGTTTGGAGTAATTTTATCTCATGGAAGCATGAAATCAGGTGCATCATGACATATGAGGTATTTTTGGGTCATTTTCAAAGGTTAATTGATGATTTTCTGCATTATTTCCATTGACTCTAGCTTCTATAGTGAGGATCTAAGATGCAATCATAGGTAAGTCTTAGTGACTGGAGAGATCAAGATATGCTGTTTATATTAAGATGATTGGAGATGTTAGTTGGATGAGTCACTAAGATATCAAAAAAAATTCATATGCCCATGTTGTGTATTTTTCCAGATAAGACTAATTTTGTAAGACAAGGTCAAGAACATGTTAAAATGAAGCTTGAATTTGAACTTCTCATGCTCATTTTGAATATTGTGATTTGAAGAGGAACTTATGGCTTTTAGGGATGATTCCAAGGTGAGTTTAGAATGTTTCAAAAAATTAAATGAGGTCCGTTGATAATGTCACATTTTTATGAATGATTGTTAAGAAGGTAAAGAGGTCTGAAACCCTAGTTAAACCCCAACTAGGAGCAATTTGTACAGAAAGTGAAGTGTTGTGACCCAATTTTAATTCATTCATCACAAAGTGATGATTTGGATATTGTAGAAGACTACCTATGGATTTCCAAAAATGTATGGTTGAGGTCATGGTGCTATGTTGCCCCCCCACCGAAAAATAGTATTTTATGAAGAATAAGGTTTTAGGAAAAGATGGTCTAAAGGAGTAACATGACAAAATTTATGGTGCATAATGTATTGGGAGTTTTTATTGATGTACATGCAGTGTTTTTAGGACATTATTCATGCAGGTTCATGATGTTTTGAGGTCTAAACAGGTTGACTGGTCAAAGGGCATTTTTGGGGTCTCAATTAGCAGGGTCCAGTAAAATGGTTTAGCCATAACTTGAGATACATGTGGAATTTTGAGGTGATTCGAGTTGTGTTTGAAATTAGATTCAGAGATAGGTTTTCATTGATTATATGGATATTGAATCATGATAAGGTGATTTGACATGGTTTACGATGGAAATTATTTTGAGCAAGAAGGTTTTTGGTAGTTCAGGACAAGATCTATTCTTGGTGAAAGTTTGATGTTGTTTGAAGCATGAGATGGGTTGGGTGATGCTTCCTATCATGTGGAGATTTAATGATGGATGAATTGTGAATTCAATGAATCCATTTGGAGGAATCTTAATATTTGTAGAAAAAAAAATTTAATGAGCTAACCTTTAGAAACAATCTTTTTTGGCACGTTGATCAAGTGAAGGAAAATGTCGTTGTGGTTTGAAGGGAAGGATGTTTCATGAATTATAACTTTCTTAGAAGTGTTATTCAGGTTACTGTCATTTATTTTTAGTGGTCACATGGCATACATTATGGTTTATTAGAAGTGATTTGGTGATTAAATTAAGTTTCCAGGGTGTTGAAGGGTGTAGGAAACAACTGTTTTGAGAATTATAAACGAGAATTGGCCCCAGTAATTGAAATAATTTGATTGGTTGATATTAATTGAGACTGTATCAATGAATTTTTTATGATGTATTACTCATATGTAAAGGGTTTTGGGTCAGTGAAAAAGTGTATAGTTTTGATGTAAGTCCATTTTAAAGAATGTGCCCCATGGGGTTTTGAGAAATTTTTGGCATACTTGTAATGATGGGTTTTAGCTAAGACGACCTATTTGGGTCATATGTAGCTATTGTAATTCAAATTTTTGAATTTTTATATAGATGTATGGTTTAAAACTATCATGAGGGACTGAAATCTAATTTGGTTTGGAAGGAAAGAAAAAGCATATTTAAGTGCTTGTTTGGTTCATTTTTGAACTAGTGCTCTTGGAGGGGACGTGTGTGACCTAGAGGAATATATTTTACAGGTATGAGAGTATCATTTGAAGGATTGTGAGTAAGAGCTTGATAAGCTTTATAAAATTATAGATACATGTAGATGCATGTGATTTAGAGCCTTGAGACAACTAAAGAAAGTAGCAATATAATGCAAGTTTTAAGACATAGTGTGTGACCTAGGGTGTGTGAGCTGAACTTGTGAACTCAATCAGTTGTGGTAGTACAGAAAAATCAGAGATTAAAATATATTCAGGTGGCTGAGTTGGTTCTTGGTTCATCCTTAGGGGGTTTTATACTCCTTATTGGAGTAGGTGCTTCACTAAATTAGGGGTTGGCGCTTTCCTAAACTAGGGGTTGGTGCTCACACTAAACCAGGGGTTGGTGCTCCTTATATAGTAGGGGTTAGTTGCCTCATCGAAAGTGCACCATGTAGGGTTGGTGACTCCTGGTGTTCTAAGCATTCTATGGATTTCTCTCTATCGTAGATACAAGGGCCAACACGTTAGCACCATGACCTCATACCATACATTGTCTGAGGTGATTCTCCGGTATCAAGGCCGGTTCCTTTCTACATGTATTCCAATCATCATTTTTAGGGGTTTTGAATGTAATTAAAATTGAATGTCACAACACTTCACTTTTTGAAAAATGGGGTGATAAACCTAAGTTAGGGTTTAACTGAGGGATGTTAGACCTCTTTACCTTCTTAAAATTAGTTCATAAAAATGTGATTTTGAATGCAACTAACCTCATTTAGTTTTTTGAAGACATATCTAAGGAAAAACACTTCATGTGTTGAGGGAATGCATCCCTGAACAATCCAGCAAGGGCCCATGTAAAGCACTAATATGTATGTACAATTGAGCAAGATTTGCAGGTTACACTTCTAGCTGGATTTTTCCACGAATTTCTTACCCTATATCACAAGAAATCATAAAATATCCCAAGCACTGCCATTAAGCTCACACTAGGCAGAAATGAATTCTCATTCAAAGGGAAAACCTGGCATGGGCTTGTTAGAGCACTCCTATGTATCACCGAATTCCTTTTTTGTAACAGCTTGCACTTAAACATCTAATAGTATAACATGTTATTCATCCACATACATCATCATAAACATCATCCTAAAATATTCACTCTCCCATGTCATCCTAATGTGGTTTATGCATCATTATGAATAACACTAAACTAAAAGACACCATGCTCATACAATTTGATGCATGCATAGCCATGACTACAAGATGTTTGGTCAGGTGGCCTAGTCAACATACATAAAGGATTTGACTGATCTATGTCAAGTATGTAGATAGCTGGTTATGCATGGTGAAAGCATGAATAATCATGTGGATGTAGTGTGAAAGTACTCTCACAAGTGTCATCAGAGTCCTAGTCTTATAGAGGTTGATGCGACATGTTTTTAGGTCTAATCCACTAGACCTATTCTAAAATAAGCGCTATTAATCCTAAATGAGGTGGGAAGGGACAGTGCTTAGCATGAAGATGGAACCTGTGGGCATGTGAGCAAACAGGTGTAGATTCAGTTTATTTGCAATAGAGTTGGCAAGTTAAGTTTCCCAATGTATTCCATGTTAGGTGAGGACAATATGCAAGTTCATGAAAAGTGGCACTTTTTTAGCTCTACTCAAGTGGTCCTAGAATAGTGAAATGCTCATCTTTGGGAGGGTATAATTTGATTCGCTCATTGGAACCTTCATTCTGTGGGTATCACATGTGGTGAGTTGCACACTCTTCACTATAGAGTTTAGGAAGGGTACTAATATTGCAGATGTAGTCATAGAAACTCCTCCCTTTGTACGAGATTAAGGGTTAGCAGATTTATGAACAATCACTTAAGAAGGGTCAAGGTAGGTCCCTTATGAAACCCTGTCATATAATACCCTAGTCATAATTGCGATGGAGAAGATATTGTTCCATAGTATCCCAATCATGGCATTTTTTAATCATTAACATGTCTAGTTATTGGAGGTTGTCAATATGATTCCTTTAGGTGGTCAACCATGCGGTATTTGAGGTGTCTTGACAATCTATTAAGATGCTTTACCTTTTCAACAATGCATTGTTTCCAAAGTAAGTTATGTTTATCTCCATGGTATTATGGTCACTAGACATGCTTAATAAAATGGTGTTTAATGGAATTATTGGAAGCTATAATTCATGTCTGGGGTCCCCTTTGCCATGTCATGTTTTATCCCTTTGGAGGTACTTGTCAGAAGATCATTCCTTACCAGGATTGGTTTTAGGGAAGTTACTCATGGCAATTTTGAATGGTCCTGGTTACAAAGGTGTTATTGAACCTGGTTGAGTTTGGAGTTCCAAGTGAGCACCGTGTCTTATGTAATTTGGTGATATATTCCTCATTGATCATTCTGAATAATCTCCATTAATGTATTCACACTTGCATGGCTTGAGGTGTTTGATCCTTGGGTGGTTGAGATCTCATGTCCTATGAGGATCCTCATGGTTGATTCTTAGTTCATAGACATGACATGAGGTTGCATTGAAATCCTAATGGTCCGATCTGATCCATTGTGTAAATTTACCAGGTGCAGAGGTGTATAATTGATTTTGTAAAACCTGGTTGATAGAAGACTTAGATCAAAAATTCTAAGTTGTACCTTGATGTTTGGTGTTCGGCATATGTCCGTAACCCCAAGTGAGTCTTGGTTATTGGGGTCGTGAGTTAGTTTGGCGTGTATTAGGCATTTGGAAACCTGAGTCACTAATTTAGTAGGTCATTTGTGTTTTTGGATAGGTTATTACCGACCTTAAGAGCCAATTATGAATTTCTTGGTTTCCATTATGTTATGATGTTCATATGCCCTAAATGATGGCCAACCTAGGTGAAGTTATGAGTCTCTAATTCATGTAAGATAATCTTGGTTATTGTCAGCTTATTTAATGAGTAGCTTAAGAGAGCTATGGAAATGACGTCTTGAGTAAGAGGGTGGAGTTAAAGAGGTGAAGGAGGTATTCTGTGTACCATCTAGAGAGGTCTTCAGAGTTCTATTAGTCATTCTCATAGAGCCTTAGACTGTCCTCATTTGTTGGATCAGGTAGGTCATTAGACCTAATCATCTCAGAGGAGAAGTTCTCTGAGTGAGTTAGAAAGGAAGGAAGATTCATAGGAGAGGATACTAAGGAAAGAGAGCTCTAATAGGTGTCATCATCAGATTGTTGTGGTAACAATTTAGAGGTAAAAAAATAAATTATCTATACTAAGTATTGTGTTGAGTCATTCGTAGGGGGGTTGGTTCCTGTTGAGAAGACATAATTAGTTTTCCATAAGGAAAAGACGCATATAGGATTTACGCGTGGGAAGTAAGGCGCATTATGAACACATAGAATGATAGGAAAGGAAATGTGTTGTTAGGACAGTTATGATAAAACAGGAAAATAGCCATTTTCATACATTAGTTAGGATATTTGTTGATAGATTATTAGTACGGAGCACAGGTTATCGGGATGGATACTTTCACGACATGTAAATGGTAAGTTGTTCAACAACATTCCTGAGCGACTGATAAGCGCCATTAGCATGACCTATGAGTTAATAAGAAGGAGTCAATTCTTCTAGTGCAACTATAGGATGTAATATTTCATTTAGCATCAGAGTGAGATGTGTGTTATAAGAGATTGTAAAGGCGCAGTGGCTTTTATCATCTATGCGACCTATTTTGAGAAGTGCGTATGGTGGTCTCAGGGAAAGTCCTCACCCCTATAAGTTATGTACTTAATACTATGTAGTTTAGAAGTAGTGATTTAATTGTAGCAATTATGTTGTTGGATCTGATGCGCGCGTGACTTATCAGTGATACTTTGATAATGTCTAAGTTAAGCTTCCTATGTTTTGTACAGTGATATATATGATGTAATGCCAGTAGTGTTGGTTGGATAATGGTGTTACAACATGAATGTAATCTGGTTCTACAACCTGTGGTTGATCTTATTAGCAGTAAATTTGTATTAATTCCACGTGATTCTCTAATATCCAGATACAAGGAATATGCTCCTGTGGAATGTTTATGGTTATATTATGGTTTTGACCATATGATTTATCTTGGTCACACTAACATCTGTGCACAAGCAACTCTAAAGATGGGGCCTGGGTACCTTTTCACATTTCTAATAAGGTGAGCGCTCAAGCTCTAGGCTGGGGTGATGTGCCAGCATGCCTGTGGATATTATGATAGTGGATTCTAGGCTGCATCATTGGATCCATTGTCGGGACCTCTTTTCAGTCTGATTTTCAAGATGGTTCATGATGAAGACATACCGTATTGACCTTAGCAAGTGTTGAGGAGTGGATAAAAGATCTAGAAGTTTGCAGTACGCTCAAAGGTTCATCACTGAATCTCTACATATTTGCATGCACTGAGTTTGGTGTTTGACACGCGACATAGACACATCAAGTTTACATCAATATTGCACTCATCTAGTGTGGAATCCACCAAATAAATGTATTCCATATATTTTATGATGGCTGGCTGGTGAGAGTGTGCATTGAAGCTCGTGACATCCCTTGACTTGGCTGTATTTTATTTGTCAAAATACCTATACCGTAGACACCTACACACATACCAAAAACGTGATAATCTGATCCATGGACTTCATTCAAGTGTCTTATTCAAGAGAAGGAGCAATTAAATTCATTTCCTGTTTCATTGTAGGTTGCATTCAATGTTTGCAGACTCTATTAGGTGTGAGACACGTGCCCATATTTCATTGCATGCAATCGATGCCATTCTACTACATCAATTTTTTTTATAAAGATGACAACTTATTCATTATGTATTAAAAAGTAATATTTAATTACTTTTTAGTTGTCTAGTCAAATAGTGTTATTGTCAAGATTTGTAGTCATCATTTTTCAACAAAATATTGTCATAAAGTCATCATTTGTTATGTAGTCCTTGTTTTTTTGTCAAAATTCTAAAAAATTAAATAGGACATTTATCTTATGAACGCATTTTCGGTGGAGTCTGATGTTCGGGTAAGTTATCTAATTATTGAGCCTCAAAACCAAATTTGCTAAGATAGCAACAATATACAAGAGGCAGGAGGAAACGGAGGATGGAGGATGATCAACAACGCTCATCAGTCACTAATGATGGGGCCGCATAGTAGATTTGGTGGCATATATATAGTATGGGTATATGCTTTTTAGTGTGCTTTAGTTTTGCTATGAGTTTCTTTGCAGTGTTCCTATTGCATTTTGTATTGTGTATACTAGAAACTAATTGTATAGGATGGCAGAGAACTATAGTGATCCTCTGATTGTGACAATCCTCTGACTACCATACTTCATTGGAAGATGATCGGTCAGTGAATATGTTCATTGGCAATGGTGATCATGTGCAGCAAGATCCGGGCAGTGAGATAAAACATGATATATTTTTCCTTTTTCTGTCTTCCTATTTGGAATTTCACATTGTGGGGGGGAATAATAACCAATGTTCCATTCCCATTCTATTCCAAAATGGCTAAATTCAAGGGGAACTTCCAGTGGCAATGGTGGTTTCCTGTGTTGTTTGAGATCAAGTGGCTGCGATCGAAGACAATGGCTGCAACTAAGAACAATGCGATTCTTAGAGGTGGAAATGTGAAATATTTCATGTGTTTTATTGTTCAGTTTGGTGAGATGTGTTTCCTATGTTATTTCCTGCAGTGTGATATTGATGAGGGCTAAAATAGTACTTGGCACATCATGATGTGGTTTGTGGTAAACCACTTGAAAACCACCAGTATCAGTTTTTGGTAAGCCGGAGTAAAACCATCCATCGGGTTTGTGATTGTCCTATGAAAATCACTTATCATGAAAGCAGGTGCAAGTACAAAGGTAGGTTTTCCCCATGTTCGCACTAAGGGGGGGAATGTTAGGAAATATATAATTAGTGTTGCATTAGTAAATAATTACGTGAAGTAATTATTATGTTATAAGTATGTGTTAATAAATTGTTATTAGTTGTTATATAAAACAACAATAACAATTATAATTGGTTAGTATGTTTGTTGATATATTATTAGTATGGGAAGGTTATTGTTTTGTATACTTCCTATTTTATAGGAAGTTGTTCAACAACATTCCTGGCTATATAATAGCCATTAGCATGATGTATATTAAAAGAAGAAATCTATTATTTTATTGTGCAAATATGCCTATACTATTTCAAGAATAAAGGTAAGCTCACCTTTCTAGCACTATATCTGGAAAAGCCCATTAATGGTTTTTTTTATTTCTAAATTTTACAACTCATAACTTTTAGATCTGGACATTTTGAGTTTATGGGTACATATTCTGAGAGCTCTATTCATTATGTTAGTTGATCTACTTTGTTATTTAGCTTATTTTCTTAGCTGATCATTTAAGAACTATGACTTATGAAATAAAACCATTTGTTGTGTGGGCTTGGGCCTAAGCATCTATATTTTTTAGCTATCATGCGTGCTCGGCCGACATTATCACTGGAGATTTTAGTGAGATCATTTTGTGGGTATTTTGATTTATATCTTGCAGGGTTTCTTCATTTCTTATGAGTCACAACGAGTATTCCATGGGATTTACCTGTGACTCCACACTATGGCATTTGATATTTCTAGGTTTGAGACTCTATATTGTTGCTTAATCTGCTCAGATATTGAAGTTTTCACGATTCTGTTGCTGAAGAAGTTTTGATTTTTTTCCATGGTTTGTTCCATTAACTGATAAAACCATGAGCTTAAAGTTAATTTTCCTTGCACTTGAAACTGTGAATCATTTTTCATTTTAACTGTCTAAATTCTATTTGAATCGTTGTTTTTCAATGTTGAACCTGGCCTGTGCATTTCTTGTTAATGTTGTTATGAGAAATTATTTTCCTATTTTCTTCGATGTTCATATCTCTAAGTGTATATTTTTTTTTCTATCTATATTAGTCCATTGAATATCTTGTAAATCAATATCTCAGAGACTGAAAATGATGTTTTGAAATGAACTTTCTTCTACTAGTTGATTTCTTTTAGTCAGTAACTGAGATGGAAGCTTCTTGTTTTAAGTTACATTCTTCATTTTTTTCTTTGAAACATTTATGAGCAACTGTTTGTAGCTTGCAATCCTGATTTAGCACATGGTTAGCAGAATCTATCAAGGCTTATTTGGAATTTGTACAAATTTTGAATACAAGTTTATGGATTATTGTTTGTGGTTATATCTTAAAGCAAGATTCTTGTGTTGACAAGCTTTAATAATGCTTTTGACACACTGTTGTGACTTTTCTATATGAGAATAATGTAGATTCTCTTTGTACTACCTCATACCCCATCCTTCAATGGAAACTCATAAAGTGATGAACACTTATGCCAACTATAATTTTATTTCTGAAATGTTGGACATTCTATAATGCTGTAAAATTATGATAGTCTTAAGTATAAATAGCACTGACATGTACCTTAATCATTGATGCTTGTATCATAAGCTAGGTTGAATTTCCATAAAGGGAGTTATTCTATTCCCTATCTAGTTGTTCATGCAGTCACTATAAAATATATGAGTATTTTCATACTTTACCAACTTACCAAGGATAGAGCTCAGCTAGACATGTCATGATTGGATTTGATTAAACGGTTGTTTTGAAAATTGAGTACTAACCATGGATGTAAACTGATCTTTGTTAAAATTGTTGTATCCTTTATGGCATTCATTTGATGATAAAGGTTGTCCTGACATTATTTCAATTGAATGGATTCATGTAGTTTATCACCCATAAGTTGTGGGTAATTTATTTACTTCTATATTCAACTTTGTCTGATCCTGAAGATATATATAATTTGTCCTTTAGAAGTTTGTGGCTCATGATTAGATATCTTTCTATTTGAACTACATACTTGATACTTGATGCCTACATTCTAATGTTTTAGGTCTACACTTGTTATGATATAATTAGGCTTTGATATGCTTGCATAGTTTTGATTTCATGCTCTATACTGTAGCTTTGTTTGCATTCGAGGGTTTCATATTTTCCATTACTTGTTTTTATTAGTATTCACCAATGTTGTTCCCATTTGGCTCCGCACTTTGAACTTTATACTAAATCTATTATTAAAATAAAATCCTTTTCATTTTTTTCATGTAGAGGCTCATTTTAGGGCTCACTTTTCTCTCCTGCTTACATTTTGGAAGAAAATTTGTGAAACTAAAATATTAGATTTATCAAAAGTATTTCTTTTGAGTTACATCCCATGGCTTGTGTGGGAAACATTGAAATTCCTTATGAATAAAACATTAAATTTGGCAATTGATTTATGCACTTATTTCTGCATTTTAGTTTTATATATGGATTGTATAACGAACTAAAAAAATTAATAACATAATTGGATATGGTTAAATCCTGAAGTAAAGAACTTTAAAAATACCTACAACTTTAGTTTTGATTTTCAATTACTGTAATCTACATCTCTTATTGCTATTTCAAAACTTAACACTTCATTTACTTTGTGATTCTTGTCTTCATCAAGATAACACATCTGTCCTTTGGGGATTTTATGTTCTTTTATTGATTAAAAACATGGAATTACATACTATGTGATTTTTCAAATTTTGTAACAACACACATAGCTATAAATTACATGTAATCATTAATTAATCCAATGGAAAAAATACTGAGCTTAATGAATCTCCCCTAGCTTAGGTCCATTTCATTATTTCCATCCATCGTAACAAAGTTTTGAGTTGCCCATTTTTGCATAAGTGCAAAAAATAATCAACATTTCATGTGATTATTTGGGGAAAGTTGTCTAGTAGCTTATAAACTAGTGCCTTGCTCCTATCCGTTGGGCATGGAGTCAAAGAATATAACCAAAAAATGCCTTTTCCAAAAAAACCAACTAAAACTGAAAAGGATTTGGTGAACAAGATCAAATGCATTAATGCGTCATTAAATTGAAAAGTTGTAATGTGTATGAACTACACTTATTGAAAGGGAAATCCTAGTCTAACCAAACACTATAGGATTTTCAATAACAATGTTTACGAAACATACCATTCACAGGAATGGGAAGTTCCTCTCGATTCTGCATTGAAAGATGAAAAGCATTGTGTTCTTTACAAACTAAAATCACACAAGGACCATTCCATATTGTATCAAACTTCGTGAGGTTTCTTGGTTTTGCATGATCAACATCCCATTTAGACAAAATGTATCCTTTATTGAATATTTTGAACTTGTCTTTCTTATCAAATTTTTTCTTTATCTTTTTTTAATTTTTTTCCATGTTTAGATGAGCTTGATCTCTTAGCTTCTGCAACTCCATTAAATCTACATCACGAACCTGTAGTGGTTCATTCCAATGGAATTCAATCTGATGCAACAAATATAATGTAGGAAACTCAATTGATGTGGGAATTCTTTCCTTTCTTCCATAAATAAGCTTGTACGCTAAATTGCCAACTAATCTTGTAGGAGTAATTATGTCATCCCAAAGTGCTCAATTCAACAACAGATGCCAAGCTCTTTGATTTTATTTTAGAGTTCTTCTGATAATCCTTAAAATATTTTTATTATTACTCTCAGCTAAACCATTACCTCCTGGGTAATAGTTAGACGATGTACTCAAGTAAATTTTCTGCTTAATATCCCAACATGTCGCTCTTTCACCAATAAATTCTAAAGCATTATCTGATTTGATAGTTGTTGAAACACCAAATCAACAAAATATTACCTCGTCGAATGAAATTATTGAAGTCTCGTTAGCTTCTTGCAAAGCTATTACTTCAATCAAGCATGTAAAATAATCAGTAGCATTTAATATCCACTTCTGTTCCTATGACGAAGGTGGATTTATCATGCCAATGAAGTCAAGACCCCATTGCATGAATGGTTGATCTACCTAAATTGCATGCTGGAGTAGTGAAGCTAAGCATTTTTTTCTAACAAAGAAGGAACTCTTTTCACATTTTCTAATCCATTCATAGAAGTCATTGAATTTTCTAGGCCAATAATAACCAGCCCTCATAAAGTTTGAGGTTGTAGTGCATGTTGAGAAGTGACCTCTTGCAGGTCCTTCATAAAATTCTAATAATAGTTGTTGATTTCTATCATAATCAACACAATGCAGTAGAATTCCATTTATATCTCTTTTATAAAACACACCATCAATGAAAACATAGGGTATATCTTGAAATATAAAGTATCTACATTTATTTTTACCCATACCTTCTGGATAAGTGTCATGTTATAAATAATTCACCGAATCATTCATCTACCTTGGGTTTTTAACTTCTTGAATAAGTTCGGGATGCTGATTTTTTGGTTGTTTCAAGGTACCTGATTGCTGATATGAAATTTCAGCATGCTGATTTGAATCTTCAGATTCTACAACCTACTTTTTTTCCATATAAGTAATCAGGTGTTTGCATAAACCTTTTCCCCTTATTGTTTTTGCAACATGAATGTCAACATCATATTCCATAACCTTAGTAATCTAACCAGCTCTTTTCCCATTCGGTTCTTTACTCAACAAGAATGGTTTCACACTTGGGTGAGAGACTAAGACATAAATCTTGTTATTTGAAATCATGCACTTGAAATTATTTAATCCTGTAATAACAGGGAGTGCTTTCTTTTCAATAAAAGTGTACCTTGTTTCATAGTCATGTAGACTATGTCTAAAGAAAGCAATGAGATGCTCATATTTTTGGCATTAATCTAAGTCAAGATAGCTAAATTAGTCTCAACTTCTACTAGTGTATACATTGTAAAATCATTATCCAAATGTGGATTTGCAAGAGTAGGATCTTATGGAATGGCCAACTTTATGGACTCAAATATTTTTTTCCCTTCGTTGGTCCAAGAGAAAGTCTTCTCTTTCTTTAACATTGTTGTCAAATGCTTTACTAATGCTGCAAAATATGGAACAAATCTTCTAACAAAGTTGGTTTTCCCAAGAAAATTATGCAATTCTTTCTTATGATGGGGTAGAGATAAGCTTGAAATAGCTTCAATCCTAAAAGTGTCAATACCTAAAATTTGTCTAGAAATAATACAACCAAGAAATTTCCTTGATGTATTGAAACAAATGATTTCTAGGGATTCAAGGATATCCCAAATCGTCCGCCCAACTAATAAGTTTCTTATATGCATTGGATGTTCTTAAAAATTATTTGAAAACATGGTGACGTCATATAAGTAAACTAAAATGAATTTATTCAACAAGCTGCGAAATTCCATATCCATTACACATTGAAAATTTGCACCAGAATTAGGGAGTACAAAAAATATCCTCTTATACGTGTAGGTGCCACACTTTGTGGTGAAGGTTGTTTTTATACCTATGTTGTTCATGCAAAAGGATTTGATTATACCCACTATAACCATCCAAGAGGGGTAGTCTGTCATAACCTAAAATAATCTTCAAAATCGAATCCATATTAGGAAGTGGGTAGTTATCTTATAGTGAAGTTTTATTAAGATCTCGAAAATCCACACATAGGCTGATTTCTCCATTATTTTTCTAAACAGGTATAAGATTAACTACCCAAATTGAATGCTTAACAAGAAAGATAATTCCTGATTCGATTAGTTTGATAAGTTCTTTTCTCATTAAGGGTTCAATTTTTAGATTTAAAGGCCTCATTTTTTGCCGAAAAGGCTTGGAATTTGGCTTAAATTCAATAGTATGTTGTGTCGTACACCTGGATCAAACCCTCTCAGATCTTGGTATTTCTTAGAAAAAACATCCTTGACTTCTTCGTAAAGATTAATAAAGGAATGTTTCTCAGCTAAGGAACATACCTTTCTGAGAAATAAATTCTTTCCATCATCAACTGAAAACTCTTCATAATTGTTTGCATGTGCTGAGATGTTTTCTTTTTCTTTCCATAGCTAATCATCAATGCTGAAGATTTATTTCAGTGTGACCAAACATTGAGGTTATTTATTTTTCTTCAATTGGACACTCTGGTCACCATATAATTCTTGCAATTTTTCTTGATTAACTACAGAAAATTCAGCTTCTTGCTAAAGAAATCTACAAATCTATTCATTGTCTTCAAAAACCGGCCAATTCAATTCATTATCAGGTATGGAAGGCCTGCTAATAATATTTATGTGGGGCTGAATCTTGTTTGTTTTTAATCTATTCCAACAATTCAAAACTAGCACCAACTGCTGCATGTCTATCTGCATGTTTGTTTTATGTTCTTTGAATGGACTAGATATTGATAGCATCGAAATCTTCCATTAAGTATGAAACTCTATGTTCATACGAATTCATTAATGGATTCTTACAAACATTGAGATTTATTACTTAATTGATAACTAACTCTATCTCACTAAAAATTTGTAACCTTATAATACCTATCTTTTTGTCCCAAAGTAAGTCATGAATTAATGCTTTGTATTCAACAACATTACAAGTACATGAAAATTGAAGACTTAAAGATGAGAAATACCTTTCATTTGTGGGGGAAGTGAGCATCAAAATTTATCCTTGTCCTTTCTTGTTTTTAGCTCCATCAAAATGAAGCTTCCAAATCCCTTCCATTGCATTATCTATTTCAGATGACAAATGAATTGGTACATTTTTTTCATGCAGGTAATACATAGAAAACAAATGTTCTTCAAATTCTTTGAAAGAATCATGAGTATGTTCTTCATGCATATTTTCATCCATAAATAGGTTATAAACACTATCTAAAGCATAAGCAAGTGTTGCATTATCAAAATCTGATTGATCTATGGTTGTATAATTAGCTAAAGCATTAGAAGCATGATACTCAATTTGAAAATTTTCCAAAGTTTTGGAATTGAAAGTAAATTTTGTACCCTATCATGTAATGAAAAACAAAAAATACCAATCTGAAGAGAAATAACCTCCTATCTTTTGTATAAAATCTCTTGATAAACATAAGGAAAATTAAGGAGGTAAATCTACAGTCGTAACATCTTGTTAAATGGAAACATTTGGACAAGCAAATAATGTTACCTCTAGATATTTGGTAACACCAATAGTGTTAGTTGTTGTCCATCAAGTTATAATACACTTTTCTCTGGAGGATCGTTCTACAGGCCAACCTTTTCTGTAATTACTTTTGGCATAACTATGATACTTGAACCACTTTCAACCATGCAATTATGAACATGATGGTCTCCAATAATTAGAGATAAATAGAAAGGTGGATTTTTTTTAATATTATGAGCATCTAAAACCTTTTGTACCATCCACTTAACATCCCTTACATGATCTTGTTCAACAATACCAAGAACCATATCTACCCTTTGAGCTTTCTTTTCTATTATTTTAGAAGAAATTTACAACTTAAAAAGCTCTTGAGTAAGTATATCTTGTTTTCCTCGAATACTTAAAGCATCCCATAGTGGAATAGTAATGTTATGATTTTTTGTTACCTAAAATATGTTAAAAGTAAAACAATTTTAGAGAAAGATTCCACAGTTTTTGTATAAGATTTAGCAAAAACTGACTCTGCCTCAGCTGCTCTTCATATCTAAGGTATAAACAGTCTTCTTGGATCAGGTTGTAACTATTTTTTTGTTCTTTACTAGTTGAAAAACCTGCTATATTTTTAGGAACAACAATGTTATTTGTTATTTTTTGGTCTGTACCTACTATTTTATTAGTCATTGTAGGCACACCATGTCATTTTTTATGCTTTCGACTCTCCTAATCCTTTTCTTGGGTCCTAGTAGTAACTGCAATGGAATAATCTTCACTATAATAGACTAAGTTATATTTGGGTGATTTTTAAACATGAGTTTCTTGCTATCGACCCTCCATTTGAGGCATAAATGTTACTCTAGATTGAGGTTGTGAAAAAAGGCTTATATTAAGGAATGCATTAGGGAAATTAGTAGCAGAGTGAGGTTAATTGCAAGGTGGAAACCACTCCTCTGAAGCCATGTTCACTAGCACTAAATCCTTATTTGAACTAGAAGTCCTGGGATCAAACTTCCTTTGCTGATATGGCTGCCTGTAAAAAATTTTTTTTGTTCATAAGGCTACCTATTCTACTAGTTTTGTTGATAAGGAGCTTGATCGGGACTGCTAGGCAATGCTAGTCTATTTTTAATCGAAATTATCTTGTTTCCCACATTCTACAAAGCTTTAAACACATCATGTGATGGGGATGCAATGACAGGTTCCAAAATGGTAATAGGTTGTGGGATAGGTTCCAAATCTATTGCAAAAGGCATTGAAGGCATTGGTGCTAATTTTCAAGCTAGAATAAGATGGTTTTCGGACTTTATAACAATATCATAAGATTCTAGGAGAGTGTTACCTACCATAGAATGAATCATACTTGAAATATCATTGTTTAAGGCTCTAAGATAATAAAGAAAAGAAGGTTCAACTTGAGGCTTGACACTAGTTTGAATTCTTTCCCAAGTTCTAGCAAAACGGATGTTGAACCTAGTCATAAACTCATGAGGAGCTTTCTTAATTGTAGACAGCTATTCTATGAGGGATAAATGATCTGAATGATCTTGATATTTTTAAGTAATTTCTCTCCTAAATCATCCCAAGTCGTTATACTCCCAATTTCTAAGATTCTATACCATTGTAGGGCTTGTCCTTTAAAGGATGAAGCTAAAAGTCATAAAGCCACATCTTCATGAGTAATATTATGAACAACACAAAGGGTATCAACATATTTGATGTGCTCCATGTGGGAGTAATATGATTTTCACCGGTGAATGTAAGGTAAACGTTTTCATGGTAGCATTGATAATATCATGATAAACTAGAATTACCACAGGGCTACAATTAGTAAATGTTACAAAACTCCTAGGTTGGTTGAAGATAGCCATTAGAATAAATAGAATTTGAATAAAGAGATTTATACTTGGTGAAGGAACATTAGTAGGAGGGTTATCAAAAGCTAAGCCTATTATAAGGTATGGTATTACCAACTCTTCTTCTTCTTGATAGAATTCATAAGGTAAGAGAAATAAACTCAAAAGGAATTTCTCTTACCGATGATCTCGTAATCACTTTAGGGATGAGAACATGCTGAAAAATTTGGTCTGAAATCAGCCTGTACGGAGTCTGCTAAAAGAAATCTTTTGATCTTTAAAATAAATTGTTGTAGCCTGTTACTTGGAAAAGTGACTTCACTTTTCGTTGTAAATTTGCTATAAATTGTTGTAATTTTCATGTCAGATCTGATTCATAGTCCCACTGGGCATGCCAAAAATTGTTATCTCTAAAAAGTGCACCCTATAGAGAGATGACTACAGGTGTTCTAATCTTTCTCTGGATCTCTCTCTTTTGTAGAACAATGGAAACACATTAGGTCTTTCGGTATACCTATTATTGAGATGAGTATCTGGTATCAATGCTGATTCCTTTTTTATGTATACTAAACTAATTTATAGGAGTTTTGAGGGAAAAAAGATGACTATAAATGAATTGAAAAAAATCTCTGATACACCATACATGTTGTGGGATTTCACTGAGTACATGCAAAATCAATTTGAGAATGGATTTTGGATGCACAAGCCAGTAGTTTTTACCAGAATATTAAGGCAAAATACTTGATTTGTTGAGGGAATGAATCACAAAAATACAACAAGAACAACATGCACACTAATATTATGCAGAAATTAATAAATTTCTAACAAATTAATATGATTAATCATGGAATTTGACATTCACAAGAATTAATAAAATATACACAAAAATGCAAGTAATTGGAAAGGTAAAAATCAATTCTGATTCAAAGGGAAGTACTAGCAAAATCTACTTCAGCACTCCTATGTCCTAAAAAGTCCTCCTTTGTGCCTTAAAATTTCACACAATATATAGCAAGTTATTCATCCCACCCATCCTAAAAAAAGAATAAAATTTGTACTTTCCCATGCATCCTATTTTTATCATCTATTACGAATGAATAAAGGAATAAAATAAACATGCTAATAAAATGAGCCATTAATATCCTTGACTAAAAAAATACATCCCAGTCAAACTATAGTTGACTGATCTATTTTAAAACAAATTTGGATGGATAACTTGGCTAATAATAAGATTTTCTTGATGAGAAAGTCTTCTCCAATGCATGTAATATATGTCTTCTAGTGCTTGATGTGACACTTTCCAATTGATCCACTTGTATTTATATGTTAGCAATTTAATCCTTCCCCTTGGATACACATGCAAAAAGTAACCTCTTTGTGTGAGAAAAAATAATTCATTTATTTGCAATACTTTGCAAAAATAATTTCCCAATGTATTCCATCTTCTGTGGGAACCACGTAAAAGTTTTGATGATGACACTTATTTATCTTCTAGTGGTTACATAAACAAATATTTTGCAAGTATAATTTATTCACTTCCAAACCTTCCTTTTGTGGGGACCACATGTAATGAGTGCATGCATTCCTATATAGCTTTTGGGGACTCTTTCACACATGTAGTTATAGAAAATCATCCCTTTATATAGGATCACCTTAGCAGAGTTTGACGTATACTTCGAAAGGTTTAAGGTATTCCCTTATGAAAGGTCATATAATATTTGACATAATTGGCCCTTTAAACTTCTACCCTATATAATCATGGGACCCTGTATCTTTGTTTAAAATATTCAAAACTATCCCAGTATGTGGTTGGCCCTTTTTCAAAAAATCATAACATCTATAACAATGTTTTACCTTTTCAACAATCATTGGTTGTCAGTTTTTTATTTTCATGGTATTAAGGTTTTTAGACCTTAGAAAGGTCAAATGCAATGATTTTCAACTAACTGGGTTGGTCCCGTTCACCATGATAATTGATCCTTTGTAATTGTTAGTGATGATGCCTAACCATAATGGAATTATGGTTACATGTGACTATGACACGTGCATACTTTACTGACACTGGTTGAGTATGGAGTTAATAAGCACTGTTGAATCTATAATTTCTCATCTATTCGTCATTGATCTTCTAAGCATCTAACTTTGTATTCATTATGGCTTTGTGTTTGATCGTTGGATATTTGATCTCTGTCCTATACTGATCCTCATCATTGATTCTTTGTGCATGGTGATCTGGGTTGCATGGAAATTAATGCTCTGATCTGGTCCATCGGTCATTAAGCCGGTCTAATCTAAATAATTCATTTTGTAAACCCTGGTTAGCATTCTTGATCATTTATTTTTTTATCATATTAAAAATTCTACATAGATCCTTAACCCCAATTGAGCTAGGTTACTTTGTGATTAGCTGACAAGTAAAAATGTTTGGAAACCTAACTCAGTTGTTTAGTTGGTCATTTGGTTTGAAGGGTGAAGCCCTGGCAAAAAAAATTTGGTTTCCTTTGATCTAATATTCGAGCTTGACAGAAGACCTAATGTGAAGTTTGAGTTCTTTATCCAAGAAATTTGGTACTTGTCTGCCATTGATGAGTTCTTTTAGAGCTATTGAAATGACGTCTTTTGTGCATGAATGAGTGTTCCTGATAAGTTCTTTCTGAATATGATCTTGGGAAAACTTCATTCTATTCTTCATTCTCCAAAGCCTTAGAATGTCCTATTTTTTTACCTTGAGCCATATGCGGGGAGTTTTTTGAGTTTCTTGAGCTTTAGTTCATAGAAAATGTATTTTTCAAAGAAGAGCTCACTGTTTTGAAGGTTTTATGGATTTGTTGCACAAGGGTTTTAATACATGTCTTCACTTCAGGATTCGAAAAGAAGAAAGCTAAGCTCACCTTTCTATCACTATATCTTGAAATTCCCATTAATGGGTTTATTTTATTTCTAAATTTTACAACTCCTAACTTCTAGATCTAAACATTTTGAGTTTGGGAGTACATATTCGGAGAGCTGTATTCATTACATGATTTGATCTACTTTGCTATTTAGCTTCTTTGCTTAGTTGATCATTGAAGAACTATGATTTATGAAATAACACAATTTTTTTAGGCTTGGGCTTGAGCATCTCTGTTTTTGAGCTATCATGCATTCTTGGCCACTATTATCATTAGAAATTTTAGTGAAATCATTTTATGAGTATTTTGATTTATAGCTTTTAGATTTTATCCATTTATTATGGGTCACAACGAGTATTCCATGGGATTTCCCTGTAACTCCACACTATGGAATTTTGTATTTTTGGGTTTGAGACTCCGTTTTGAGCTACTTAATCTGCTAAGATATTGATTTTTTCATGATTCTGTTTCTAAAGAAGTTTTGATTGTTTTCCATGGTTTCTTCCATTAACTAATTAAAGAGTCAACTTAAAGTTACTTTTACTTACACTATAAAATGTGAATCCTTTTTCACTTTAACTGTATGAAGTTTGTTTGAAACGTTGGTTTCCAATGTGGAACCTAGCCTGTGCATTGTTTGCTAATGTCATTCTTAGTAATTATTTTCCTATTTTATTCAATCTTCATAGCTGTAAGTGTATATATTTTTCGCTATCTGTATTGGTCCTCTAATTCTCTTGTAAATCAGAGTCTCAGAGACTTAAAATGATGTTTTGAAATGAACTTTCTTCTACTAGTTGATTTGTTTTAGTCAGTAACTGAGATGGAAGCTTCTTGTTGTAGGTTACATTCTTCATTTTTATCTTTGAAGCATTTATGAGTGGCTGTTTGCAGCTTGCAATCCTGATTTAGCACATGGTTAACTGAATCTGTCAAGGCTTATTTGGAATTCATATAAATTTTACATACAAGTTTATGTATTATTGATTGTGGTTTTATCTTAAAGAAATATTGTTGTGTTGAAAAGCTTCAATAATTCCTTAGACATGACGATGTGACTTTTCTATATGAGCATACTATAAATTCTCTTTGTACTACCTTATACCCCATTCTTTAATGGAATCTCGTAAAGTGATGAACACTTATGCCAACTATAATTTTATTTATGAAATGTTGGACATTCTGTAATGTTGTAAAAATTATGACACTCTTAAGTATGAATAAAACTGCCCTGTACTTTAATCACTGATGTTTATATCATGAGAAGGGTTGAATTTCCATAAAGGGAGTTCTTTTATTCCCTATCAATTTGTTCATATAGTCAATGTATAATATATGAGGATTTTCATAATTTACCAACTTACTGTGGATAGATCTCAGTTGGACATGTCATGTTTGGATTTGATTGAACAACTATTTTGAAAGTTGAGTACTAACCTTTCATGTAAATTGATCTTCATTAAAATTGTTAGATCCTTTATTACATTTATTTGATGGTAAAGGTTATCCTTGACATTATTTCAATTTAATGGCTTCATGTAGTTTATCACCCATAAGTTGTGGGTAATTTATTTACTTTTATATTCAGCGTAGTATAATCCTGAAGATACATACAATTTATCCTTTAGAAGTTTTTGACTCCTGGTTAGCTATATTTTTGTTCAAACTACATAACTGATTATTGAAGCTTGCATTCTGATGTTTGAGGTTGGTACTTGTTCTGGTAGAATTAGGCTTTGATATGCATGCATAGTTTCAATTTCATGCTCTATATTGTATATTTCATCCTCTATTCTAGATCTATTTACATTCAAGGGTTTCATATTTTCCATTACTTTTCTTATCAGTATTCTGTATTGTTGTTCCCATTTGGCTCTACACATCGATATTTATACTAGATCTATAATTAAAAGAAAAACCTTTTCATTCTTTCAGGTAGAGGCTCATTTCAGGGATCACTTTTCTCTCATGCTTACATTTTGGAAAAAAAACTTTTGAAACTAAAACATCATATTTCTCAAAAGTATTCATGTTCTTGTTCTGAATGAGTTGAACTTTGTGGCTTTTACCCTTGCATCATAAATTTCAATCACTATTCTTGATGAATATCCTTTGCAACTATATCTCTTGCTGCATTTGGTGTTCATTTTTCTTGCAGTGTAAAGCACAACTAAATCTTCCTTTGTAATGTTGAAACTGTGATTTTTAAAATGCACTCCTAAGCTTAGAACCTTGTTTCAATTTCAGTTGGATTCTGCAGAGTATGGGCTTACAGATTGGAATTTTGTATGATGGTACCACTATGGATTTCTTCTTTCAATTTAATGTCTTCACTCATGCTATGATATTTCTTAGATAAAACACATGGTCACTATTTTGAGTGATTATTCATTTGATATGAAATTTGTACCTTTCTGAACTACATTCTTTTATAACATCATGGTTGTAGTTGCTGCTTATGAAATATATGTATCTTGTAAAATAAAATGCAACTTCCTTTTAAACATCTACAAAAATTAAAGTTAGAAAATATTTAGGCTTTTGGTCTCTCTTGTATTCTATATTTCTTCTTTTCTCTTCTCTTTCTTCCATGATTATGGGAATCACATGTGTTGTCACAGAATAGTTATCTTATCTATCATGGATTTGTCTTTTATGTAACTTATACATCCTCATCTCAGGTTATCCATCTACACAAAATTAGATATTATAGGAAAATGGATCAAAACCTTGAGCTCGTGACATGATAGTATTGATTTTCTGTGTTCCAGTACAATGTAGCTATCGGATAACGAGGATGGAGATGGAGTAAAGATGGAGCTAGAAGTAGAGAAAAGGAGAAAAAGCAAATCCAAGACAATGATGGGTTTTTATTCCATACTCCATTACTTTTTCATTTCATGCACATATACCTTCTACTTCAGTAGTTATAAATTACTTTTGAATTACATCCCATAACTTGTGTGGGAAAAATTTTAATCCTTTATGAACAAAATATCAAATTCTAGAATTGAGTTGTTTATTTCTTTCTACATTTCATTTTTATGTATGGATTGTAAATCAACATAATAACTCAATAACATAATTGGATGTAGGTTATCATGAAGGAAAGAATTTTTAAAAATACCTGCAACTTTAGTAATGAAATTTCAACTACTTATAATCTGTAACTTTGATTGATGTTTCAAAACTTAACACTTCATCTAATCTGTGATTCTAGTCTTCATCAAGATAACACTTTTGTTCTTTAGGGCTTTTGTGTTATTTTTCTGAAGACAAATATGGAATTGTAGACTATGTGATTTGTTCAATTTTGTAACAACACACATAGCTGATAAATTACATGTAATCATTAACGTAATGCAATAAAATAGATATTAAACCGAAAATGGTTGAATTTATGGTTTGGTAAATGAAAATGAAATTTATTGTAGGACTTATTCAACCCCCCCTCTCAGTCCCTTGTGATTTTAACAATTGGTATCAGAGTTGGTCCTTTTGAAAGAAGTTTGACAACTTGAAGGAGATCCCCTAAAGCACAAGCAATGGATAAGTCTATAGACTTTGTGGCCATATTGAGAAAAATTAATGAAGTAGAAAAATCATGTATTGAGGCCTATCATTGTGAGCTCAAGGATATGGAGATAAAGAATGATCAAGCCATATATGATTTGAAATCTTAATTAGAAGGTGTGTCTCAAACCCTAAAGATCAAAGAGGAATAATGCACTCAACTGAAATCACAAGTTTTTTTGATAAATGATAAACTCAATTCAAAGGAGTATGAGTGCATCAAGTATGAAGATGGTATGAAATCTCTACAGACTAAATTCAAGACTTGATCTAGTCTTAAGCAAGTTGAAAATGATGAGAAAAGTGTGAATGACCTAGAAAATCTTCTTATCCAACCAAAAACAATAGGTGATAAGGCTAGTTTGAGACTCAAGGAAGACCTCAAGGACAATGAATTCAAGTAAGAATACATGGTTTCAAGGAAGGAAGAAAATAAGGTGACTCACTCTAAGTAAAATGAGAATACCAAGCCTTTTAGGTAGCCTAATACATCAAGGTATGAAAGATCACTCAATGGTTATTTTTTCTTATGTCATGTTTTTGGTCATAGAGCTAAAGTATGCAAAACAAAGTCTTCTAAGAATGGTGTAGGATCCTTTAAAGGGGAATGTAATTCATGTTATGAATATGGTCACAAAACCAAGAATTTTGGATGGAATGTAGGAGTTCTTAAGCCTATAAAAGGTAAAAAGATGTTTGTAAAGATATTTGATCCTAGAGAAGTTTATTTACAGAAAGAAAAAAAATGATCTTGCTAAAAAATTTGTATGCTCTAAGTGCAAAAAGGTAGGCCAGAAGCTAGTACATTTTTTCATATGAGATCTAATCATTTTGGTGATTTCAAAAGGAGAAGTATATTAGCATGCTACAACTGTAACAAGGTTTTTCATGTTACAAGCAAATGTTATCAAAGATTTTTAGGGCATGACAGGATTTCTAAAGGTCCAAAAGAGAAAAGAAGTGGGTTTCAGTGGCCTAGAATGTAACATAAGGGTCCTAGAAGGAATTGGTGATCTAGGAGAGAATTTTATGTCTTATCAAGAGCTGGAAATGATGTAATAAAGGGAAAAATAGTGTTCTGATCAGAGAAGGGAGGATGAAGGAGTTTTATAGGTGTTGAAAAAGGATAGGGACCTCTTCAAGACCTTCTTTTGCGTCTCCTTGGTGATTTTATGCCTTCACTATGATTCTTGAAGGTATATGGGTGCATATGAGTCATTCATCTAAGAGGCAGCTATCTGAGTCTATGTGTGTATCCTCCTAAGTCAAGGTATGTCTATTCATGCTCATGTTCATGTTCTTGCTGATCCATCATGATAATTTTTGTGTAAAAAGACTTTCTCATTATTTTTTGTCCTTGTATGGGGCCCTTATGGTTTGTATCTACATCTGTACTATGTGAATTTGATCAGGGATGTTTGATTGTGTGCATGAGTCTCATTGATATGCCCTCAGGTGTGTGTAAGTCTTGTGAATTCATGATTTATGTCTTTTCATCTCTATGGGAAATCTAGTGCATCATAGAAAAGTATGTGGATTGTAATTGTCTTGGTCTCTTGTCTGAGTCATGTTTATGTCTCAAATTTGGTATTAAGTAGTAATATGATGTAATGGTCCTTATATCATTAATTGACTAGTTTCATTGTTAATTTGACTCTGAGTTGTGTCCAAAAGGTCACATAAGAACTATGTGTCACAAGATGTCTCATATGTATCAAAGATTCAATTGTGAAAAAAAACTCAAGCATCAAGGTATCTCTATTGAAGGATAAATATGTTGTAGTATAAGAAATTTCAACAATATATGATCAGGCCGAAAGTGTTTTTTGAAGGTGTTAAGGGACCATATAGTTGGATTTGTGGTTGAGAACAAAAAATAGTCAGGTTACAGAGGTTTGATGGGGCTATGAAAATCTAAAGGGGAACTAGATTCGTTTATCTTAATATTGCACAGTGATAGGTGAGTTTCCTTGATCAAGATTCCTTTTCACTTTATGATTCATGAAACATGATAACATTTGCTTCAAGGCCTAGTTTAGTAATTTTCTCATGGAATGTTGAAAGATGAAGCTCTGGTAGAGTACTTAGAGGTCTATAGCTGAGCATGGAGGGTTCCATAGATAAATATGGAACCACACTGATGCTTCTCATAACTTAAAGTTGTATAATCAGACACTATAACAAATCTTGAAGGAAGTTCAATGATAAGAGGAAGGGTTTATACTATGAAACCCTAATGTTTGAGTCCTTTGGAAAAAATTTCTTATTTATGCTTTAAGGATTTGATAAGTTTGTATCCAGGCCATTAAAATTTTGAAGACAAATATGATGTGCCATGAAGGAATTATATCCTATGTAGAGATCTATGAAGCATGTGATAAACCATGTATAAAATTGTTTGTGCTATCAAAGTCTTATATTGTGTCTCAGACTATGTGTCTTCTAAAATGAGGATTGAATTGAAAGATGAAGTCCATATTTACATGATCAAGAATCATAGTATGAATGAGAAGAGTAATTATAGAGATGTTGGGTCTTCACTTCCTAGATGTCAAATGTGGGATTTGTCAAAGGTTGTTATAAGCCACATAATCTAAGCGCAAATGTTCCGAGAAGGAATTAATTGTGAAAGAATGGTCTAAATCTATGTTTAGCTATAAAGGATTTGAAGAATTTTGTGCTTTCTCATCTAAGTCAATCTCAAGGTATCTTCAAACACAAGTGATGGTAACAGGTATGATCATGAATGTTCTATACTCCTCAGTCATAAATTGAGGCTCTCATATGCTTATGAAGTCTTTATCAACTTAGAAGAAATGTGGATGATGTCATGAATGTAAAATTATGTATGTTTAAGATGGTCCTTGTCGTTAACTAAGTTTACACAGTCCACATGAGAAGTATGCATGGAAAATCACATTTGAGTGGTAAAATGATGGAATTTTTGTATGATTTATTACACTTATCTTCAATACATGTCGGGATAGAGGATGTATGAGTTTGGGTTTTCAAGTATGTGTATTCTTCCTGTTATGTTTGACATTATTGGTGAATTTACTAGTAATGTACTGTGTAGAGGGTTTGATAACCAAAACCCCATCTCTTGGTTTCCTCATGACTAATCAAGGTATTAAAGATGTTGTCACAGTATAAGGAAGCATACAATTCTACTCAGTATTTCACATGACTTAGACATGTTGAGATGTAAATTGGGTTTTCTTTCAACATGGTTTATGCCTAAAATTGCTTTCTACAGTACATTGGTAGGGGTAAAGGTTTCTCACATGAGTGTGATAATGTTTTATCATTCTAGTTTTGATTATGTCCCTGAGTTTCCCTTGAAGTGTCTTAATTTGGTTGGGAGTGCATTCTCTATTGATCTCAGTTGATAAATTCTTGTGAAGGTCTCTTAATTCTCCATGGATGAAGATGGTCATCTAAAGGTCTAAGAGTGGCATAATAGTAGGCTCTCAGAGGTACGATATGTTTTTCAAATATTAATATCATAATGAAATGGTATGTTCATTCATCTATCAGTATTTTGCAATGAAATGGTGTAAGAAGAAGGTGTTAGGTGCTTGCCAAGACATGAAAATTGTGTTTTTTCTCCAAAACGACTATCTACAGGCATGTAGCTCATGTTTCTACATGGTATCAGTGGAAATAAAATCAAAACATAATTTCTTGGTCCCTTGGTTGAATGTTTCATGGTAGATATGTATAGATATAATGGTTGATAGTTTAAATTATCAAGTTTTAAGCCTAATAGTTGGTTTTTACCCTTCATGAGAAAACTGAGACATGGCTATGGTATTTTGAAATAGAGGTCTAAATAATTTATGTTTCTCACAGGGTATATAAGATGATCATAACATGGAGAGATATGATTTTAGATAATGACTTGGTGTTCTCAAGACAAATTCAAGGTGAAAATGAGGTTTTTTCATTTATCCTTTCTTACGTATCCATGTTATAGCTTATATCAGTCTAAAATGACTAAATAAGACTTAAAAAGGTGTTTAGGGATTGCAAAAAGTTGTAATGATGATTTCAAGGTATGGTTCCAATGCTAGTTGATCATTTTTGTGCCTATGAGCTAGAGGTAAGTGTTTCATGTCTAGGGGGGGTATTAGTTTTCCAAAATATGTGGTGAATGAAGATGTTGTGAGATTCAAAATTTGTGAAACTTTCTCTAAATTGTTTGTTATGGCCTCTTAGTATTGACCTTGGTATGAAGAGTACGCATTTGCATAGTTTTTCATTTTTTAGGCCTAAAAAATATGGAAGTTGTTCAAGGAAGGATGTATGAATCTTGGTTATGATATTTTTTTTAACATTGTCGGCTTGATTCTAATAGGGTATGGTTTAGTTCTCTACTAATACAATGTTCATAAAAAGCCCAAAATAAGGTACAAGGTGAAAATTGTGGTTTGTGCATGACTAGAAGGTTGAAAATTTATTTATTTCCCCTAGAAAGTTGATATTATGGTTTTTCATGATGTACTAATATTTTTTAGATGTTGGAAGTTCTCTTTCAAGGGGGAGTTTGTTACTTGCATCCCTAAAATGAAGGCAAAATTCAGATTTTTGAGCAAAATAAACAGGTGTCTCCTTGAGACCTTTGGTTGATGTTTCTAACAAAAACATGATGGTATGAAGCTAAGATAGGTTAATAAGGTGAACTACAGGTATTCCTTTTTAATTAATGTAAAAATGTGGAGAAGTTTAGGTTGTTTTCCATCAGTGAAAAAGGGGGAGATTGTTGGCATGGTATCCTAATAGGTGGTAAATCATTGATGAAAATACACATTAATAAAAAAGTAAATGTTGTATGATTATTCCATGATGATGTATTTTATGCTAACATACATTGGTTCAGATGTATATCAGTTGCTATAGTGGGATTTAGTTAGGTGTGTTTGCGTTTGTAAGCCTATACAGGTGCCTAGTAAGTGTATCTTGATAGATGTGAGCTTCTTAGATACTTGGTAAGACATTTTGACATGATTTATTAGCATGATTTGAGGGTTATTGAGTCACTCATAGCAATGGCATGGTACATGTACAGGTAGATCATCTATCGTTACAGGTGCTCATTGAGGAGTGGGTATGCTTGCTTGGAGGTAGTGACAGACTGGCTTGGATCTATATGAGCTCATAGAAGCATGAAATCAGGTGTATCATGACATATGAGGTATGTTTGGTTCAATTTCATAGGTTATTTGATGAATTATTGCCTTATTTCAGTTGACTCTAGCTTCTACAAAGAGGATCTAGCATGCAAGCATAGGTAAGTCTTAGTGACTGGAGAGATTGGGATATGGAATTGATATTCTGATGATTATGAGATGTTATATGGATGAGTGATGATTCTCTTAGAAAAAATTTCAGGTGCCCATGATGTGTGTTTTTCCATTTATGACTGATTTTGTAAGACATGGTCAAGAACAGGTGAAAATCAAGATTGAATTTGAACTTCTGGTACTCGTTGTGAATAGTGTACTTTACATGAGGACCTTGTGGATTTTAGGGATGCTTCTAATGTGAATTTATAAGGTTTCACAAAAATAATGAGGTCATTTTATAGTCATCATGTTTTAATGAATGAATGTTAATAAGGTAAAGAAGTTCTAAACCCCTAGTTAAACCCTAGCTAGGAACAATTGACAGAAAGTGAAGTGTATGTGACCTAGTTTTCATTGATTAATCAAAATTTATGATTTGATGTTGTATAGGAATCCTCGGGATTTCTAGAAATGTATGGTTGAGGTCATTGTGATATGTGGGCCCCACCTAAAAATTAGCAGTTTATGGAGAATAAGGTGTTACAACAAGATGGTCCAAAGGATTATCATACAAAACTGATGTTGCATGATTATTGGGAGTTTTTCTAGATGTCCAATGAAGGTTTCAAGACATTTTCATTCAGGTTCATGGTGTTCTTGAGGTCTAGATAGGTTGACTGGTCAAAGAATAGTTTTGGGGTCTCAAATGGTGCGGTCTAGTAAAATCGAGCATAACTTGAGCTACATAGGTGGAGTTTATGAGATTATTCAAGTTGCGTTAGAAATTATATTAAAATATATTTCTAATTGGTATATTTATTTCCTCACGATGAGGTAATTTGATAGGTTTTTCAGTTCATTCTTTGAGAAAGAATATTTTTAGCAATTCAAGACATCATCTATTTTGGTGCAAGTTTGATGTTTTTTGAAGCATGATATGGTTTAGGTGATGCTTTATATCCACTTAGAATGTGAAGATAGGTTAATTTGGCATCCCATTAATCCATTTGGAGGTATTTAATGTATGTATAAATTATTTTATGTGCTACTCTTTGGAAACAACTTTTTTGGCAGGTTGATATGGTGAAGGATAAATGTTGTTTTGGTTTGAATTGAAGGATTTTTAATGACTTATAACTTTCTTAGAAGTGTTCTACAAGCTTCTCCAATTTCATTTTAGTGGTCACATGAAATTTTTTTGTTGATTAGAGAGTTTCCATTTGGTGATCAGATGAACTTTCTAGGGTGATGAAGCATGTACGATAACAATTATTTTGAGAATTGTAATGGGAACTGAGCACAAGTAAATGAAATAATTTGATTGGTGGATATTAATTATGACCACGTATGAATGTTTAATGATATTGTATTCATATGTTAAGAGTTTTTGGGTCATTAAAAAAGTATGGTACTAATGTTAGGGAAATTTTAAGATTGTGCCCATGGGATTTTGAGACATTTTTATTACTTCATGAAATGATGAGTTTTAGCTAAGACGATAGACCTACGTGGGTCATATTTAACTATTGTAATTAAAATTTATGAATTATCTAGATATTTATGGGTCATAAATTATCATTAGGTACTGACATATTTTGGTTTGGAAGGAAGAAAAGTATATTTAAGTGCTTGTTTGGTTCATTTTTGAACTAGTGAACTTGGAGGGAAGGTGTTTGACCTATAAGAATACATTTTTTAGGTATTAGGGCTAATGATTTGAAGGATGATGGAAGATCATGACAGTTTTAAGAATATGTTATGTAGACATGCGAGAAATGTGGTTAGAGTAAATGAGAAGTGAAGAAATAGCAAGATTAGTGAGAGATTGAAGACATAGGGTACGTCCTAGGGCTTGTGAGCTAAAATTGTGATCTCAATCAGTTGTGGTAGAAGAAATTATCAAGATATCAAACATCTTCAGTTGGTCTGAGTTGGTGCTTGTTAATCCTTATGGGATGTTGTATCCTCCTTGTGGAGTGAGTGATTCACTAAATTATGTGTTAGTTGATCCTTGTAAGGTTGGTGATCTACTAAACTATAGGTTGGTGCTCCTTATGAAGTTGGTGCTTCACTAAATTTATTTTAGCTTTTATTAATATAAGAAAAATTTCAGTGGTTTTTCTTCCCCGTGAGGGTTTCCCACTTACATATGGTGTTCTTGCATTGAGTACTCTACTTTCTTTCTCGTGTGAGTTGTTTTATGATATCTTAATAAGCACACATGATCATGGATGTTGTATAAACAATCTAATGGATGAATGTATGGTTTGTTAAATGAAAATTAAATTTATTGTAGCATTGATTCACCCCCCTCTCAGTCCCTTTTTTTTCTAACAATAGCCTCCTTGTGGATTTTGTGTTTCACAAAACTAGGGGTTGCTGGTCTTTGTAGAGTTAGTGCTATACTAAATTAGGGGTTGGTACTCCTTGTGAAGTTGATAATTCAATAAAAAAAATTCATTTGATTAATATTATCAAAAGTTTTAGTGGGTTTTCTTCCCCTTGAGGGTTTCCCACTTATGTATTGTGTTGTGTTGTTACTTCTCTTGTTCATGGTTGATTGCATGTATGTTATATGATGTTGTGCAAATATTAATGGATGCTTAACTAGTTAATGGTTCAAGTAAAAAATATAATATTTAAATTAAGTTTGTAAGGACTGATTCACCCCCACCTCTGATTCCATTGTGATTCCAATAGATTATCCAAATGGGTCTCTAATATTGATCCCATTATGAAACTAGATGGAAAAGTCTGTTGTTGTACCAAATTTCGTAATCTTAACAAAGCTTGCCCCAAAAATAGTTTTCCTTTACTGCACATAGATTTTATAGTCAATTCCATGGCTAGAAATGAAATTATTTCTTTCATGGATGGATTTTTTGTATACAATCAAATTGAAATCAACCCTACTGATCAATAAAAAAATCCATTTACTATGCCATGGGGTAATTTCTTATATATTGTTATGTCTATCAGACTTAAAAATGGTCGTGCCACCTATCAACATATTATGACTCTCATATTTGAACATTATATCCATAAAATCCTTAAGGATTATTTTTATGATATGCTTGGTACATATCGTAGTCATGCAACTCATGTTGATGATCTACGCATACTTTTTACATGCTTGCGAAAATATAATGTATGCTTAAATCCTAAAAATGTGTTTTAGGGGTCATGAAAGGAAAAATCATTAGTTATATCATTTATAAAAAAGGAATTTATATTGATCCTAAGAATATTCATGCCATAGTCAACATGCCTCACCCACAAAATATGCATCAAGTTCATTCACTCAAAGGTAAAAATTAGACTATCCATCACTTTATTGCTTAGTTAGTTGAAAAAATGTATCCTTTCATGAACCTCAGGATAAAGGACACTAAGTATTTTTGGGATTAAAATTGTCACTATGCTTTCGAGGATATCAAGACTTATCTACTGAATCCTCCAATAAGTTGATGTTCATCTTCTTGATCCTTCTCCCATCTGTGAATTTTTCCATGATGAGTTCACCACTTATGTAATTGATATTGATACATGGACCATGTATTTTGATGGATATTGTTACACCACAAGTGCTAGATCTTGTATTGTATTTATCACCCATCATGGTGATTATCTCCCTTTACCATACCACTTAGGATTTTCTTGTACAAATAATATCCTTAAATATGAATCTCTTACCCTTGGCCTCACTGTCTTAAGAATTTTCTTATTTATAATATCTATATTCATAAAAAATATGAAATAATTTTTAATCATAGTCAATGACACATTCCAAACCAAAAAAGAGCGACTCATCCCCTATAATGACCTTGTAAAATCCATATTGACTACATTGAACTCTTATTTTATCACTGTCATCCCCTGCAAATATAAACATTATGCTTATGCACTAGCTAGTTGATTTGAAAATGGTACTTGAAAATTTTCAAGTACTTAGAAAATTCTCAAATTTCAAAAATTTGACAACTGATTAAGAGTTTAAGCCAATTTTGGGAGTTCTTGAAACCCAAATCCTTAAATTCTTCCAAATAAATCAATTATCCTTAATTTTTTCAACTTAATTGAATGTACTGAATCTATTATAAATCCATTTTAAAATTCACAATTGATTTCAAATCATACACTCAAACTGAAATTTGAATCCAAGTTGATAAGTGTATTCAGATCTTGTTGTGGGTTATGGATACTGAAATTTCCATTCAATCCATTTACTCCAGTTTTGTGCTTGCTTTAATAATTAATCAAATAAACTAACTTGAAATTTTTTTATCTAATCAAAAGCTTCTAAAAACTGAAATCAAATCCACAATAGAAGAACTTGATAACAGAGTTCACCTAAATGCTACGTCTCTAGATTCACAGAAAGTGAATCGATCTATTATTTCCCAATGAAGTACAATATCCCTTCACTTTTGAATTAACAGACCTTTATACCTGAAAATGAGTTGATTCGGACCACTTGGAACTCTACAATTTATCAGAAACGTTCCCAAGTCCATCTGTGGCCCCTACAATATTTTCATTGATAGTTTCCTGTGTAATTACGTTCAAAAAAAGTCTACAAACTTTAAATGTACAACACCTATATAAAATAGGTTTACATTTCTAGAAACTATAGGAACTTTTTAAAAACATCCCTTTTTACTCCATGGCCTGATTCGGACCAGAAGTGGTTGGAAAATGTAGATCTCTGCCTGCTCCTCGTGCCTAATCTGTGAAACCGCGATGGAAAAATGCCTACAAAGGAAAATATACAGTAATTCCTGTAAAAAAATTACATTTCTAGAAATATCTAAAATTTATGAACAATTTTTATTTTTACACCATTGCAAAATTTAGACTTGTAAGTGCCTCGAAAATGGTGATCTCTGCAAACTGGTCCTTCACAATCCATTTCACAAACCTACCAAAAGGTCCCTTTAAATAGAAGTGATCTCATCTTCTACCACTTGCTAAAAAGTGGCAGGTTGGTAAGGCTGATAAGTATTTTGGCATAGGTAAAAGGTTAAAAATCCCCCTTCCATAGGTTTAGGCCCCCAATTTAGCCATTGACCCCACATTTGGTGGGAAATGGATAGGATAAGCCTTTAAATAACTTTTTGGCCAGAAAATCCTCCTTATCCCATGGGATTTAGGATTATTCACGTGGAATGGATTAAATAAATTATTATTATTATTATTTTAAATCCAAATCCACTACAAACCTGCCAAGTTTCACGCCCATAATATGTCATTTGTCCATGTCAGAGTGTGTCATGTCATCATTTGACCACAACTTTGACTATGTCATATCTTTCGCATACGAACTCAGATTTGGTCCGTTCAAAATGCGTCGGAAAGCTTGTGACGAGCTCTATACCATGGAACTGATTTTGAAAAATTACAAGACCATCAATTTTTCCTTGTCTTCCAACTAACACGTGTCACCTTGCCATTGGTCCACTTGTTGACTTGTTGACCAGAGTTGACCGGTTTACGACCTTAACTTTGACCGGCTATAGAATTTTCATACAAACTTCCAATTTTGAAGTTCAACATACCAACGGAAAGGTCTCGAGAATCCCTTTAGTATAGGGACCTAGGTTTAGGGAAGTTTAGGGAATATCTGTATAGTGAAAAATCCTCAGGATCACTCCTCCCCAATAAGACCATTTTGACCTCAAAATGGAAATTCACTCTACTGAACTATACACAAATTCTCTACATAATACAAACATATAACCTTGTTTATATACATGGTAATTTCCCCAAAATTTTCAATAATTAAAAACCAATAAAATGAATTTCACCCATGGCTTATACTGTCAACTGATATGACACTGCTAACTGCCATATTCTTCTTCTGTACATCTTGATCCTGCACTCTCCACTATCAACAATGCAAATGTAACTTGCAATCACAACTTGTTAGTGCAAAACTTGTACATACTATTTGCAACTATACCTGACAGTTACAAATATTAATCCTTTCAATAAGACTTACACACGTGTAAATATCATGCATAGTAAACAAAGAGTTTGTATAAGTTGTACACTTACAAACAATGCCTACATGCCACAATTTACACAATAACAACATACTAACTACAATCCAAATATAGACATCTGACCAATGATCATGCCCACTGAATTGTAAATGCTACTAAAAGATGAAGTTGTAAAACCATAAAAAAATAAAATTACATCAAGTATTTTAAACCTGTCACCTAATTATTTCCTCTTCAGGATACTTCACCAACACCAAAGTAGAAAAATAAATTTGGAGTTCTTATCCTTTTCACAATCAACGGAATTTCCAAAACTGCCTGGTTAGTTTTCATACCATTCAACAAAGCAACTATGCAAACATAAAACTGATAAACTATTTTCCCACCTTTTTCAACACATTTTCCTATTTAAGTGGTTTTTTCAACTCATTTTTTACCTGTGCCACTAAAGAGGTCATAATAGTTGGTTTTAAACTTTTATCCTTTTTCAACAAATTTTAATTTTTGTTCTGGATGTAGCTTCCAACATTTTTCATATTAAATGACCTTTCTTTTTACAATGATCACAAAATATTTGATCTAACCTTTTTAGGATCCATATTTTTAGGAACCTTACCTTGACTGCTCTTAGCCAAGTCATGTTTAGGAGAATGCATTTTCTCAAACTGTTCCAATATGGATTTATACTTCCTACACTTGGCCACACAATGATTAGACAACCCACGAAAATGTATATGGATAACTATTCATCATTTCTTGAAAATCATAGCCAAATTTTTCCAGTGTAGACAAGGGATCAATTTGTTTACCTTTCTTTTTAGAACCATGGTAAATAGAAGGTGAAGGGATTTTTATACCTCTTTGTGGTAAATTCTTACCAGATCCTCTTGATGAGGATGAACCACCTAATGCTAAGAGGGAAGACTCTTGGCTATCAGAATCTTGTCTTCTTCCAGCTGATTTGCAACTCTCTCCAATCACCTTTTCCCTTGCACTAGCATATCCCAGTCCTGCATGTCAAGGCCTTTCCTCTACCAAGATTGGGTTAGTTATGCCTTGGTTGTTCTTACCAAGGCCGATTCCATTAAAACCCATATTACTTAAAAGCTTAGATCCTATACCTTTAGTGTGTTTTTCAAATTCATCAAGCACACTTTCTGGATCTAACTTCGCTATGGAGAGGAATTAAGTGTTGTCATACTTACTATGTACTCATCTGTCATAATAGATGCATCAAGAGTAATAGGTACCTCTTTCTTAGGTCCTTCAATCTGCAACACCATCAAGAGCTCATTTTTGGATTCTAGCTCTCTTTTCAATGTGTCAAGTTACTCCTCTAGAGTTAACACCTGAAATTTTAGGAAGGCATTCTCTTCCTAAATATGATGATTGCATGCTTCAATCTCTTCAAACTTGGTCTTGTTGCACATCTTGCCCATGGTTTCCCTACACACATGTTCTTCCAAATTATACACACTGTAACCAAAAGATCAAGCCTAAAATGGAAAAACTAAACTGAACCAAATCAACTAAAGAAAATCAAAATCTTAAACCAGCTCTGATACCAACTTTATCAAAAAATGGTACTTGAAATTTTTTTAGTACTTAGAAAATTCTCAGATTTAAAAATTTGACAACTGATTAAGAGTTTAAGCCAGTTTTGGGGGTTCTTGAAACCAAATCCTTAAATTCTTCTAAATAAATCAATTATCCTTAATTTTTTCAACTTAAGTGAATGTACTAAATCTATTACAAATCCATTTTAAAATTCATAATTGATTTCAAATCATACACTCAAACTGAAATTTGAATCCAAGGTGATAAGTGTATACAGATCTTGTTGTGGGTTATGGATACTGAAATTTCCATTCAATCCATTTACTCCAGTTTTTTGATTTTTTTAATAATTAATTAAATAAACTAAATTTAATGTTTTTTATCTAATCAAAAGCTTCTAAAAACTGAAATCAAATCCACAACACAATAACTTAATAACAGAGTTCACCCGAAGGCTACGTCTCTGGATTCACAGAAAGTGAGTCGATCTATTATTTCCCAATGAAGTACAATATCCCTTCACTATTGACTTGACAAACCTTTATACCTGAAAATGATATGATTCATACCTCTTGGAACTTTGCAATTTAACAGAAACGTTCCCAAGTCCATCCGTTGCCCCTACAGTATTTTCATTAATAGTTTCCTATGCAATTATGTTCAAAAAATGTTTACAAATTTAAATCTACAACACATACATAAAAAATGTTTACATTTCTGGAAACTAGAGTAAATTATTAAAAAACTTCCCCTTTTACTCCATGGTCTAATTCAGACTAGAAGTGGTTGGAAAATGCATATCTCTGCCTACTCCTTGTGCCTGATCTGTGAAACTGTGATGGAAAAACGACTACACATGAAAATATATAGCACTTCCTTTAATAAAATTTACATTTATGGAAATATCTTAGAATTATGAACAATTTTTATTTTTACACAATTTCAAAATTCGGACTGTAAATTCCTTGAAAATGGCGATCTCTGCAAACTAGTCTTTCGTTGTCCCTTTCACAAACCTACCAAAAGGTCCCTTTAAATAGAAGTGATCTAATATACCATTAATTGCTAAAAAGTGGTGGGTTGGTAAAGATGATAAGTATTTTGGCATAGCTCAAGGGTTCAAATCCCCCTTCCATAGGTTTAGGCACCCAATTTAGCCATTGACCCCACATTTGGTGGGAAATAGATAGGATAAGCCTTTAAATAGCTTTTTGGCCACAAAATCCTCCTTATCCCATGGGATTTAGGATTATTCACGTGGAATGGATTAAATAGATTATTATTATTATTATTTTAAATATAAATCTGCTACAAAACCTTCCAAATTTCATGCCCATAATATGCCATTTGTCCATGTCAGAGTGTGCCACGTCATCATTTGACCACAACTTTGATTATACATATCTTTCGCATACGAACTCAGATTTGGTCCATTCAAAATGTGTCGGAAAGCTTGTGACGAGCTCTATACCATGAAACCAATTTTAAAAAAATTACAATACCATCAATTTTTCCTTGTTGCCAATTTCCACGTGTCACCTTGCTATTGGTCCAGTTGTTGACCTATTGACTAGGGTTTACCCTTTTATGACCTTAACGTTGACCGACGATAGAATTTGCATACGAACTTCGATTCTGAAGTTCAACATATCATCAGAAATTTCTCAAGAATCCCTTCACCATGGTCTAGGTTTAGGAATTTTAGGGAATATATGCATAGTGAAAAATCCTCTAGATCACTAGTGCCAAATCGCACATACCACAAGGTATCACTAATGATCAAGACACTTTTATAATCCACCACCTATGCAATCCATCCACTGATAATATGGTTTTGGAATTATGTGCCATTACTCGCATCCATGAAAATCCTAAATGGTTCACCCCAATCTTTAATTTCTAATATCAGTAAACTATCTGTGCTTACTTACATCCTAATAGAACTCATCCACTTCGGTGTGAAGCTACACGCTATACGATTATTAGAGCCTCATTTTTTAAAATAGCATTTGATGGTCACTATTTACATTGTTGAGGTGTTAGTGATATTCCTTTAGTTATTTCCCAAATCAATGATAGCCTTTGTGGAAGATAATTCTTTGGAAAAGTGATGTATCAAAAGCTCTTATGACAAGGGTATTATTGGCCCACCATGGAACAAGATTGTTTGGAATACGTCACATATTGTGACAAATGTCAAAATAAAAAAAAACTCCACCATATGCTTGCATATAAACTCCATCCCATTATCTCATCATGGCCATTTTTTCTCTGGGTTTTTTACCTCATTGGAAAATTTAATCGAAAATCAACTAATGGCCATACGTTCATTACAACCACTACTTAATATTTTACAAAGTGGGTCAAAGTGGCACCCTTGGAAACCACTACTAGTGATGATTTCTTTTGGTTCATTAATAATCGCATCATTATACACTTTGGTGTACCATTTTCTATTATCACTGATAATAAATCTCATTTCAAAAAGGAGGATGTCAAAACGGATTTGTTCCAAGTTCAAAATTAAGAAAAAAAAAATTCTACTCCTTATTATCCACAGGGAAATGGCCAAGAAGAAGCTACTAATAAAACCATTGTCAATATCTTTTGCAAAAAATTTGATACTCATGGTAGTGACTTTTATAATAAATTTTATACGCTCTTGGAGTTTCCCACACTAGCATTCGCACTACCACTAATGCTATGTCATTTTCACTTATCTACAAAACTGAAGCTGTCATTTCATTAGAACTTGAAAATTTCCTCATTATAGGTATCCCTTCAAGGAATTCTAAAAGATACTAAATACAACAAAAATCAATGATATGAGCTTAAAATTATTGAATCTCACCATGTACAAGACTTGGAGTATCTTTGGGTATATCAAGAACGCATTGCACATGCTTATAAAACAAAATATGTCGATGTTAATTCAATATAAGAGATATTTTTCTTAAATAAAATCAAAATAATACTAACGAAGACACTCAAGTAAAAGGAAAATTCAAGCCTAATTAGATTGGACCTTATGTAATCACTGATAAGCTAGGACGTGTTGTATATTGTCTCACCACTCTTAATGGAAATAAACTCAAGAATCCCCTCAATCTATTGCATCTCAAATGATATTATGCTTAATCATAGTTTATTTTTCTGTACCCAATGATGCACACTAGTGCTATGGTTCACACTTGACTATTGAGGGCACACTTCATCCATGAAACTCACCGGGCCTCTACTATTTCTACACTTCAAGCTCAATACTTCATGATACATCATTAATAAATCTACTACTCTATCTCACTATGTGCTTCATGACTATCTTTCCATGCATCACCACATCATTGGTTCACATAATTTCTCTTCATAACCCCATGATGCACTCTATTTTTACGGTTCACACTCAACTATTGAGGTCTAATTATGAAATGAACCTCACATCACTTACACTTCACACTCCATGCTTCACGATACATTTTTTGTAACACCTACTACTCACTCTTGATCCATAATTCATGCCTTTCTTTCCAAGAATCAAATCATCCACACTTTATGCTCTACGCTTCATGATACATCTATTCTAGCATATACTCTCATGCAACACATTCATTTCTTTATGACACACTCTTGTTCTATGGTTAATTCTTGAATTTTGAGGGAGAATTTATAAATGAACCTCATCTCACACACATCTACTAGGGGGAAACGTAGCTCCTCGTATCTTCACATCTTAGACATTGCAACACACCATTATACTTTCATCACATTTGTATATCTTGGTTACATTTACCCTTTTTATCCTATACTATGTACATGTTGCACTTTACATACTATGCTAACCAGATTCTCAGTATGTCATTATCTTTTTCTATATACACATGCGCATTCACTTGGTATTTTGAGGTGAATGCAAGACCTATTACAAGTTCATACATGATCCATTATGCTCAACACCACTCTTTACCAGTCATGTCCAAGCTCAATGGATCATCTACCTTTACAACTCTCACACTTTATCTATCATAGGTTTTATTGTCACATTCTTTACTACTTCTCATTATTGTAACTTTATTTATCACTATAATATACATGCTTTGACATAATAATTATCTTTGTAACATGTTAATGGGTGCTTCATGTGTAACATTTGCCTTACATGATCAATACAACCATGGTTATGTGTCACTTATTATTTCCTATCTATCATTTTATCTTATTTGCGAGTTATGTCATATGTCTTGTTTGATCATTGTATTATTTTTTCCACTTCAGCCATGATTATATTGTGACATTGTGAGCGATGTCCCATGCATAAAACCCACTTTTCGCAGTCCATCTTGTCTTTCTAGTTGCTTGTTACATTATCTTTTATTACATGCTAGATCTATTTTACTAACTCTTGTCACTAGCCTACTTGTTACACTTGTTCCTTGGTTTCTACTATGCACATCCCCTACCCACTATAGGTATCCATTTCTATTATGCATATCAACTTTAGGTCCTCTCCTTTGGACCACATTCTCCTCCATTCGTCGTATGCACCCAAAATGACGAGGGAATCTATTAGGTGATAAAATCACCCCTACAACAACTCAGAGCTATAGTAAAATAAAAAATATATAGAGTCAACACATGCTCTCAAACCTAGATAGTTGTGGTGGAAGCTTATGTCACCCTTAAGCGCTAATGTCCTAGGAAAACAAATTAATTTCTCGTTCAGAATATTTTAAAGTGGTTTTCATATCAAATCTCTAGTAGCACGAACTTGCCTCCAGTTACAAATATTCAGTCTATCAATTATATTTCAGTTAGAATAAAAAAAATTGGAACAAAAGGAACAAATATGGGGTGTATCATATGTAGTGGTGATTATTCAAGAAATGTCATAAAAGGAGAGAAAAGTTATACCTCTCTCCGCAACACTCTTTTCTTAGCATGAGATCTCCCAAAAAACTCTGTCTTGGTGTGAGATCACCCAAAAAATTACTCTCAGAATGAGATTACCTAAAATCGTCACCACCAGAATCCAAATACAGCAACTCCAAGAAAACAAGACAATTTTCTATCTCATAATTTCTTACATATCAGGTGCACACTTTCCTTTTACACACTTTCACACTCTTACTTACTCATACACATGTTACATTGATTTATCATATACGGAACTTTCATTACTCTCTCACCCTTATTTTTAAGAAACATACTTAATACATAAAAAGAAGTAGCTCATATCAGAAATCCTAAGCTCCAACAACATGTTATTATGCATACACTTCACCCCTAGGGTCAACTTCTCTTTCCTAGTCTCTACGCTTCACATTATGATCATTTGACACTTTACTTGTTCACTCGACACACTATCATCTATAATATTCTCTACAAGATCAGAGGTTATGCATATTTGATCTACTTTATGCTATCCAATATTCACTCAACAAGATAAAGTGTAAGTGCATACAAATGGGGGGCCCAAAAGAGGTTTTTTTTAATTTGAAGCAAAATGCGATCATGTTTTATGAAAGCGTGATCACGTTATGAATTATTAGGATTGGTAATTACCAATCCTAAAACAATAGTGTGTTATAAGGTGCACTCGTTCCTATTTGAAATGTTGTATATGTTCTTTTGGGAGGGATATATTTACTAAAATAAATTGTTTAACTATAATTTTTTCATTTATTAATCTTTATACTTTATTATTTCTTATACTTAAGAAATAATAAAGTATAAAGATTAATAAATGAAAAACTTATACTTTAAATTTATTTTAGTAAATATAAGAAATTAGGGTCACTATACACCTTATGAAACTAGTCTCATAGCTCCATTTGTCATGGTTTAGAACATAGTTTTCAAAATTCTAATCTAGTCAGCACATAGGTATTTCACTAGATTTCAGCATTTAGCCTAAAGCTTTTAAGGTTTAAATTCTACAATCGATGTTTATTTTTGGAAATAATATAGACATTGTTTAGGTTTTGGGGCCTTTTGGATTGTTTACTAACATTTGTACGAGTGTTAAATGTGTCAAAAATATATTTTATAAACCTCGCAACACCCAAAGGTAGCAATAATTTCTTAAATATATGGAATCATGAAATTCCGTGTAACACATAATAAATAAAAACATATATTTAAGTTTTTATCAATTCAAATGACCAAGCGAATGGTCATGAAGAATTATTTGAAGTATCTGAAACATCATGAGGAAAAAGGGTAAAATCAAAAAATCAGGAGGTCTATGAAATATCTAAAACATAGAGAGCTTCATCGAGATTCAAATCATTAAGGTAATGTTAATTAGAAGCATGATGAGATAATCTCACCATGAGTGATGGTGGACATCATCTTAGACTCAAAAATAATGGATATTTGATGAGAGTGTTTCTAAACACTTAATCAACACTTGGTAATGAACTCACATCTTGCAATTTAGGGAGGAGGAATTTGCAGTGTTTTAGTATAGTGTGGAGGTCAAGAACATGGATTTCATTCTTGAACATTCTTCCAAGTTTCATTTAGGGACTGACCCTTCTATCAATAGGAGGAAACCTATCTTCATGAAGAGTAATTGAGAAAGAGGGTGTCAAAACAGCATAAGCATGCTTCCACTCAAGTGACATCTTCAGCAGGGAGGTAAATTATTAGACTAAGAAGAGATCATAATGTTCAAAGGTGAAAAGTGAGGCTCTAGGATTGAATTGATGATGATCATATCTTGAATCTACCTTTATGTCCAAATATATTTGAGCAATAAATAAAAATGATATTCTCAAGATAATGAGGCATGAGGGACCATCATGTGTGAGGATCAAGAAGTCACCTATTGATTAACTAAAATGTGGGATTATTAAGTTAATATAACTAGGAACAATAATAAATAATAGTAAATAAAAGTAGTAAATAAATATAGAAAGTGACCTGAGCAACTAGGCTAATGAAAACAAAAACCCTAATGTGTATGAACAGTAAGGAGATGACTTAGTTGATCCATTGGCTGGTCTAGACTGTGTCATATAATAAACTGAATATTATGGAATCATAAACGAACATGCAGAGGTCCCAAAAAGGATGGATCTTAGTTGTTTGGCTAGACTGGGGCACCTGGGAGAGGATTAGGGCACTTATGGGTGCTCTAGTTTGCATTCTAGGGACCTTGGCCTATGTAAGAGGTCCAATAACATGATTTACAGGGTTGGGTTATGATGATAATCCCTTACTTCCTGTTGTGTGTAACTCATTTCTTTGTGTCGAATGCCACCAATGATCAATGATGAAGAATATATCTACAAGACCCAAAAACAAGCATTAAACTCTAAAAAATAAAATGCATATGAAGGGGTCAGACTGTCCTCAGTTGCCACAATGTTGGACTTACGAACTGAGCTCTGCACTACATCTCAAACCCAATGTAGCTCTATGTGCAAGTGTGTGCAATCATGTTGTAGGTGATCTTGTTTCAGTCGCACTTTGTGAAAGTAGCGAGCAATAACTACGTGTAGAAAATATAATAAAAAGGTGGATGGAATAGAATAAAATTCCCTCGTATGTTTTTGTGATGTAGATGAACCATCCTTATGCACTGTGATGGAGCTATATGAATGTAATTATAGGTGGATGATAGTAGTGACTAGTGCTTGGTCACTCATTATGGTTTCATAACTTTATATTTATATGGTTATCTTGTTCTAATTTCATGACTAAACCCGAGAAAGGTCGACCAAAAGAAATATTAAATGATCAAATGGCTAGAAAGCACCCAGGAAGTCGTGAGCAAGTAGAAAAAAGGATCATGGTGCCCCAATTCGGACGAGGGTGCCTATGGGAACCCCAGTACAAGCATGGGCTCACTAGTCAAGACTAAAATGATGAAAAAAAAAGAAAAAAAATAGGCGATTATGTGCTGAAGCTCAGCAATGACGACAAAAAGTAGAGAAAATGGAAAAAATATGAGGATTAATTAATAATTTCTTCACTCAAAAACCATACGAATAGTAGTATGAGATCGGGACTAAATAATGTCTAAAGTGCATGCTTTTGTGTCTACATTTGTCCCCACTTTTTTTGTGTGAGAAAATTTCTCGGTAACATAAATTATATAGAGATGCGTACCTAATGTCCTTGAAGATTGTAGTAGAAAGTGTTTCGAAGGACTAGACAAAACATGGAAGGAAAAAATATGATGGAGCATGGAAACTAAAGATGCAAAAACACAAAAAAGAGAGACGAGAGTGAACCTAGGAAATAAACACATTTTTATTTATTGATGTGTGTAATGTACCTGCATGGTTAATATGGTGTGTGATGCCATAAAATGTTGTTTTTGTTTCCCTCGTTGTTATAGTTGTTGTTTTTTACTAATGTCTTTTCATACGATCAGACTTGATAGTAGAAGATGATCGAGAAGTCAAATATGTATGTATATATGTAAAAACGCATGTAAAACATGTATGTATATGTATCTATGACTATGTATATGTAAAATACATAAAATAAAAATTGAACATGTGCACCTGATTCATGATGAGAGAAAGGGTGTAGAAACAAAATATCATGTCCTAGGTTTTTTGGGTGATCTGAAGCCATATGACAAAGAATTATAGGGAGGAATTCCACTATATCCTCTAATATTTAACTACTTCCTTCAATATCTATGAAGCAATCTTTGTACTACTTGGTTTTTCTAGCGATCTGATGCCACTGACTGAAGTAGTGTATAGAGGAAGTTTTTTGTATCCTCTAGCCTGTAACTTCTCCCTAGAATGCTAAGGAATACCATGTCCTATAAAATATGCTATGTATGGGGTTCTTAGACTGGTCTGAACCCACTCGCTATATAACCCACAATCCAAGGGTAGAAACTGAATTTAACTGAACCACTGTGGAAGCGTTTTAGTATGTAAACTTCAAATGATTCCCCCATATTTGGGGGTGCATGAGAAGTCATTGATATGAGAATGCGGCCCCAAAAGAGGACCAACCATATGAACTTTGTAACTCTTCCCTGTAGTGGAAAGGAAATTTCTTTGTAGAAACTAAGGCATGCACAAACAAGAGGCTAGCCAAAGACAAGTGTTAGTATAAACAAACATGCATGTATAAGATAAAGTATTATTTACATAAACAATGTATAAGATACCAAGTAATATAGTAATTTAAACACTCAAGAAGACAAATTAAGATGCATAAAGTGGGTTGTAAACAGTGTACATCAGTCACGATGTCGCAATACACACAAGGCCAATATGGACGCGTACAATATACAAGTGTGCACACCAAACAAAGGGCACGAATCACATTAAATAACAAACAAAATAGGAAATTACAAACAACAAATAGCCATGGAACCAAGTAATCCTAAAAAAAATGTTGTACATGAAGCACCTGTTAGTATGTTACAAAGATAGCCAATATTTCAAAAGTGTGTATAAGTAATTAATGTAAAGTGCTAAGTACATAATGAAAAAGAGCACATGTGAGAGACGAATGCATATTTCCCCAGTGACCAATGTAATATGGGTAGAAGGCGAGCATCTGTAATACATGTAAAAGACTTGTATCTACGATCACAACTAAAAAAAGGAGTGAACACGCATGTGTGTAGATGGTATAGCTAAATAACATACAAGATATCTAACTAGCATGTGTAATAAAGTTACCATATACAAGAAAATGCAAGAAAGAGTAAAAGCAACCAAGATATTGAATATGTTGTGGATGGGTAGAATGGAATGCAAGATGGATGAGAGGAGTTGCGTGCCTCCTGAGTGAATGGAAATTTATGTAATGAGGTTCATTTGGTTTTCCTGTTCACTAGTCAAGAATGAACCATAAACAAGATTGCGTCATTGGGAAATGGTTGAATAATGTGTTCTGTCTAACACATTGTGATGAATGTGGACGTATGTAGTTATCATGATATGTGACCTAAAGATGACATGTGTATGACGTTTATAGCCAAAGTGTATATCACAACAAGATGAATGTAGGAGTGATGTTTTATCCTAAAGCGTGTATCAGTACAAGATGAAAAGAGGGAGTGGTGATGTATCCCAAAGCGTATACCACTACAAGATGATAGATTAGGTGACCATTTATCCTATAACATATGTCACTATCCTATAAATTTTGTATGATGAAAGTTCGAATGATAAACATTTCATGAAGGTAAAGTCCATTTGATTTGTAAACCCTCGGAAATCGAGTATGGACAAAAGAACTAAACTGCATCATAGGGTAGTGAGTGCAACACGTAGATGTGTGATGAGAATAAACGACCATGTGATGAGTATGTAATGTGAAATATGTGCACTATGTAGAATGCAATGTGTGAAAATAAACAAATAATATGAAAAATGCATGTGATAAAGTATGAAGGATGAATAGTATAAGATGCTAACACTATAAATATGATGAATAAAAGGATGATGTAGATGATATCTAATGGTGTATAAAAATGGGAATACATGAATGATGTGACATAATGTGAGATGTAATATGTATGATATGTAGATATCCTGAGAGTGTAAAATGTGCACGAAATGCAAATGTAGAGTAGTCAATGTGTGTATCCTATGTGATGGGTATGGATGATCATTTAATGAATGCAATGTGCAAAGTACATATTAAACCCTAGTATAAATGTATGTATGATGAATACTAATATGGTGTGTGATGTTTAGATGTGTAAATGTTTAAATGATGTAGACTAAAAGTATAATGTATCATGTAAGATGGTGTGATGGGTGAATAGACATGGTGTATAATGTAGTGTGTGGGGTTCATGTGTGTAGAGATCCCTCAATAGTCAAGTGTCAACCGAATCATAGGAGTGTGTCATCGGGTAATGGTCGATGCTAAAATGTGTGATGATTATGTCTAATATAGGAGATTGATGTATGATAATGTAAATATGATAGATGTACTAATTATAATTTGGTGGGGGTGTGTTAGATGTTATGCCCCCCAGGTGTGTAACCGATGGAGATCTAGTCAAAAGACACTAAGTGGATCAACGTAGGGAGTAGTTTCATTTACAAAAGTGATGGGATCCTGAGGTGGTAACATCGTAGATAGATTGAGTGGAGGGGCATTTGTTTTAACAAAATGAATGGGAAATGGAAGTGGAGTGGGATGGCTATAAATCCTGAATGGTGGGATCTTTGACGGTATTGGTGAAAATACCAAAGAAGAAGGTTGATTGATTTTTAGATGTGGTTATGTGAATTGAGTAGATTGCATAAGTGGCACTTGAGTGCCGGAAGAAAGAACACTAGAAGTGATAGCACAATGCTCGTTAGAGTTAGAAGGAGAATATTTAGGATCCCACTAAGATGTAACATTTATAGATGGAGATGAAATATAATTTTGTGCATTGAATGATATAAATCCCTAATGCTCAATATGTTTCATTATTATTCATAAAGTGTGGCATTCACTATCATGATTTCCATTGATTTAATGATAATTACAATATGGATGACCTTGATATTTGGCTAGCCGATAAGGGGGATAACAATGAGTAGGCGGTAAAGTGATCAATTGGAAAATAAGGTGTTTAGTAAGGAGGTCATGCTGCTTCATGTTAGGATCAAGAATGAGAGGCTCTAGTAATGGTATGATGGGAGGCTCAGTGATATGAGCACATGTAGTAGAGATAAAATGAGAATGATATGTAGAAGGAGAGTAAACATGTTCTTGAGAAGCATATTTAAATTGTTAGATTTCATATTTGATAGATGTGATCATGGATTCCATTTCCTTAAATTTTTCTTGAAATAAAGAATGCAAAGCTTGGATTGCCTCCAATAGGGGTTGAATAGATGAAGGATTACTAGGACTAGGGTCATCAGATAAATGATCAAATATAGGACTTATCTCATGTGGTGGTGTGTTTTAAGGACGATACATGGTGTCTAGCACTTTTTGAATAGCATATTGACAATTGGGATATCTCTTAAGTAAATCATATAAAGAAACTTGAGGAAATTTGGTATCCATAATAGAAGAAAAACAAGGATCCTAAGCATGAAATTAGTCAGGTTCACCAAAATGATTAAACTAAATGTGGGATTATTAAGTTAATCTAACTAGGAACAACAGTAAATAAAATAAGTAAATAAATATGGAAAGTGACCCAAAAAACTAGGCTAATGAAAATAGAAACCATCATGTGAAAAAAGAGTAAGGAAATTAATTATTTGATCTGAAGGATGGTCTGAACTGTGTCCTAAAATAAACTAAATATTATGGAAGCAAGAATAAACATATAAAGGTGCCAAAAAGGATGGATTTGAGATGTTTATTTGGAATGGAGAGTCCAGGAGAGGATCAGGGCACTTTTGGGTGCCCTACTCTATGTTCTTGGCTCCTTGATCTATGCAGGAGGTCCAATAACTATATTTGTAAGGTTAGGTGATGATGTAATGCCATCACTACCTGTCATGTGTAACTCAATTCTTTGTTTCGAATTTTTTCAATGATCAGTGATGAATAATAGATCTGTAAGACCCCAAAACAAGAATCACACTCTAATAAAGAAAAATGAATATGAAGGGGTTGGACTTTCCTTAACTACCACAATGGTGGACTTACTAAATGATTATTGCACTACATCTCAGACCCGATGTGGTTCTATGTGCAATTATGTGTAATCACGCCCTAAGTGCTCTTGTGCTAATCGCATTTTGTGAAAGTAGAAAGTAATAAGTGTGTGTAGAAAATGTAATACAATGGTGGATGGAATAGAATAAACTTCCCTCTTATGATTGTGTGATGCAAATGAACCAGCATTGTTCCTTGTGATGGAGCTAGATGGATGCAAATGAGCTCTAGATGCCTTAGATGGATGCAATGATAGTAGTGACTAGTTCTTGGTCCCTCATTATGGTTCTCTTGTTCTAATTTTGTAATTAACCCTAAAAATGCTGACCAAAACAAATATTAAATTGTCAAACAGCTAGAAAGTTTCCAAAAAGTGGTGGGAAAGTGGGTAAAGGATTAGGGCACCCCGATTGGGACCAAGGTGCCTGTGGGTGCCCCAGTACAAGCATGGGAACCCCAGTCAAAGATAAAATAATGAAAAAAAAGACTAGGAAAGTATGTGCTGAATGTCGGAAATGACGACATAAAGTAAAGAAAAATGGCCAAAAGATGAGGGTTAATTAGTAAGTTCTTCACTCAAAAACCATATGAATAATAGTATTAGACCGAGACTAAATAATGTCTAAAGTGCATCGTTTTGTGTCTACACCTATTCTCATGAGAGGGATATTAGAAATAAGTGTATGAGCATCCTAAATCTGATTTCATTCAATGAGTATTTTGAATTGTTGAAGGATAAGAGGATGATATTCATATGGATATGTTGTTATGTGAATTGGCTAACAAAGTAATGAAAAATTTAAACCTTGAAAACCAAGCCACAATATGAAATATTTCTCCCAAATATTTTTGAATCCCTCTCCGGGCCAACCTTCCTGTTGTTTCAAGATCACCTTGTCCTTGAAGATATTCCTATACATTAAGTGAACATTTATAAATTTTAAAAAAAGTTTAACAAGGTCCATTATTCCATTCATTGAAGTGCAGTAAAAGACTAATTCTCTAGCAAGCCTAAAAAGGCCAATTTTATCCATTTTGGAGCCTGTGTGCATCCTCCGGGAGGGTTATGAAAATGTATTAAGCATCCAAAGGTGGTATTTGAAATCCTTGAAGGTGTCATAAGTATATTAGGAATAATTAGGAAATTTTTTATCATTCAGGGATAGTCTATTCAACAGTGGGTTTTGACATACAAGGATATGAGCAACCAAATTATGAACCTTATATTCTTAAGCTGATTTCAAGAGCTTCATAAGGAGTTAGGAGGAAAAAATTAGGACCAATAAATCTTTAGTAAAATACTTTACATTGTGGCATCATCCATTTTTATCCGAAGCCACCGAAGGTGATACTAGCAATCATCTCATACTCTTAAGAAATACATACCTCCCAAGAGTGTTTCTAAAAACTGAATTAGTTCCTTGTAATGAGATCAATACATTTTGGAGGTCAGGAACATGTGATTAACCTTCAAGTTATAATTCCAAGTGGATAAAATTGATCAAAAGGGTGTTTTCTGCAATGGTAACATAGTCTTCTCCACAATGGTGTGAATCAAGAAGACTCCTATGTTTTACAACCCAATTCTAGGTATATTTATCTTCTAAGAATTCTTATCAAATTATATATTAATATTTTCTTGTTGAAACCCCAAAATAGGGTTTTATATAACTAATAGAGAGAAAATTCAAATTTCTTTTCATACAAACCCTTCTTGACTCATTTACCTATCGAATAATGTTTAGGAGGATTAAATTCAAGTTTCTTATTTTATAAACAAGATTTGTGGATGCTTGATATTCTCCCAAAATTAAGCTTTAGGTGAGAAAATCTGTGAGACTTAACAAAACAGAGTCAATGTTGAAAGTAAATGTTATATGTCATGAAATAAAACTATATATTTGTAATGAAATTACTTAGATAGATTTTATATCAGCAACAATAGAACAAAAAAATGTAGATAAATGATCACAATATGCAAGTGTAAGTTATAGGACTAGGGGCGTAACAATATTCAATCTCTTTCCTCCTGACAAACATAAATATGTGTGACCTTTCAGTCAGTTTTCATCCTTCCTCTAACTAGTTTTCCTTCAATTCAACCTTCACCCTGGATCAGAGGAAATTCCTAACAAGGTTTTAAAGGTTTTTTTTAGTGCGCAAGGATGATTACCCAAGGTAATAAATTAATTCAGTAAGATTTAGTGAAAGATAAGTTCCTCTTGAGGCCTAAAAAGGATTTTTTTTTCAATTTTGTAGCTAGTAAACACACTTCAAGAATGTTCAAGGAAATTCTAAAGAATCTGAGGGTGATTTTGAAGAGAAATGAAGGTTTCTGAATTAATTTAGGAATGAAAATATCATTCGGGATCCATTTTTTCAACATCAGGTTTTCAAGGTGTAGGTAATAAGAGATTCAACAATGAATGTTTTCTTCTATCGGAGATTATTTCATTTACATAATGAGTTTAGAGGATGCACCTTTCAACACACCCCATACACCTTACTCAAGCACACATCAATGCTCCATTACTTCTTTATCCATCATCTTTCTTGATTTTCAACTTTTGGATTTATAAGACTCCATGTTTTCTCAAGAACTAAACAAACTTCTCAACTCTATTTTTCACCTTCACCTTGAATTTTAATAAATATTCTTTTCACTCATCTCACTATGCTTACCCCTCTCCTAAATAACTAATATATATCACTCAACTATTCATCTTTCACTTAAAGCTTTTCATACAAACCCTTACTCTCTCTATACTTCTTCATGACACTGTGCAAGACAGTCAATAGGTCTTCTTGATTAAATTTGTATAATAATTTCCCCCTATTACTCAAAGATTCAAAAATTTCTAACACCACTCCCTCAATGATAGATACAAATTCCTTATGAGTTTCTTTCCTAAGATGTACTATTTCTCAAGGTTTACCTCTTGACAGTCATAAGAAATAAACATGATTTTACTTTTCTTTCTTTACCTATTAACCGTTCAATAGTCTATTCTTATGCCCCTCGTTTTATGATTCCGTAATTCCCTTAGACCTTCCTCTAACTGTTTAGATACTCCACCAAATTTAAAGGCATAGAATAAAGACTATTTATCTAAAAGTACATCCTTCCTAGCACTCAAACTAGGCATTAAGACTACTAGACTGTATTTGAATATTCCCTTTCTTTTATTCTTATTCAAACAAGTCATAATTATTTTGAAACTCTTGGTATTATTATTACCTTCCTACACAATTATCAAGGAATATACAGGTAATAAGTATTAAATTTTACAACGAATATTCTACTATATTCCCTTAAGACTGGGCACACACAATTAGGATTGTGAACAAAAATATTATTTAAGAAATCCTCCTTTAGATGGATTATTATCTTTTCCTAAATTTTTCAACACCAAGTCCTCAAGATCAATTCCATAAAATAGACTCAAGGATTTCATTGAATCATTATGCTCATGCTACATACGACTAAAATTATAAAACAAGATATAGTCTGGTCTGAGTAAGTCTTTCTACCTATTTTCCATTTCTTTGACACTTTGAGGGTTCCATGAAGCCTTGAACACCATTATAGATAAGAAGACAATCCAAAAAAATATATTTACACATGAAAATAATTTGAAAAATAGTCTCTAACCTTCAAATCGAAAATCTCGATCTGAGAGGACTTTGTCACTTAACACCTAAGCCTCTAACATACCTATATCTAGTTCAAATATTCAAATTATAAATTTCGAGGGAAACTCCGTATTCTTTCTTATGGAGTCCAAATGGACTAGTAAAAGCTATGAATATCTCAACTGGACCCAAGAAACCCCTAGTCATGTAAGAAATCAAAAATATATTAGTAACAAGATGTTCCCACATCACTAGAGGAAGGGTGCACAGTGACTGAGAAGCCTTATTTTCAATCAAGGGCTTAGTTTTCATGCTTCAAAATTTTCAATTTCAATGCTATTTATTTTGGCCATTCTGGAGCTAATAAAACACCCTCCGAGAGAGTCTAGGAAAGATAGTACACATCTAGAGTTGATGTTTGGGAATCTCGGAAGTGTTGAAGGTAGTTTAGGAAAATTTAGGAAATGTTTGATCATTTAAGGAATATATTCTCAACATCGGGTTTTCTAGGTGCAGGGAAAAACACTCTAATGGTGAAACCTAAATTCTCTAAAATATTCCAAGTTATTTGTAAGCAGAAAGGAGGGGAAAAAAATAGGAATTGGAAAGATACATGAATCCTCTACATGTTGGAGACATTTGTTTTTCTCCAAGGCTTGAAGGTGTCACAAATAATTTCAAAATAGTTAAGCTTCCCCTTTTGGTTCCAAAATAACACTTCACCAATGGAACACTTCATGACACAAAAAAACGCATTACCAATAAATCTTCATGCTTCTTGATAATGGAAATCTCATGTTGACTCTTATTCCACCTAAACACCCTTTTTCCATCCATGCAACTTGACATCAATGAAAAAACCAATGAAACTATGTCTAATACGTATGTTTTGATTTGTTATGTATTATAAGGAATTTCATGAGCGCATATATTTGAGAAATTGTTGTTTCGTTTGAGATTTTTGAGGTCTTTAAAATATAATTTTGACACATATTACACTCCTACAAATGTCAGCAAACAATCCAAAAGGCCCCAAGTCCTACAAAATGACTATATTCCTTGTCAAAATAGACATCGATTGTATAATTTAAACGTTAAAAGATTTAGGTTGAATGTTGAAATCCTTAAAATTACCTATGTACTGACCAAATTAGACTATTAAAACCTATCTCATAATCTACGACTCATGGAACTGTGAGACTATTTCCATAAGGTGAAAAATGACCCTAAGTTTTAATACTTAAACTTATACTCTAAGGAAAGTGATCATGTCATAACGTGCTAACATTATAACATGAGCATGTTCCCTTCATAATGCCCCAAACAAAGATTTTACAGGCTTGGAATACATTTTGTTTCCTAAACCTGCACCTTGGACCTGTAACAACATATCAACCCATATGTTTTTGAAAAAATATGAAAAACCTCACCTTTCACCATGTTAAATCCTACAAAAAATATTTTCTATCTTTCTTGAAATTTTCCTACAACGTTAAGAAAACTATGCTCTCTCTAAATATAAGATTTTTCAATTTTTCTGACTAGTATAAGGTTTCGACACTCATTATTTTCTATATATGTTTAGCTTTTTTTTTTTCTGAATTTATACACATCTATCATTCACTGTGTATCTTTTGATTCATTCCTCCATATTGAATAAAAATTATACAGACACAAACTAGGACTAATTATACACATATTCAAAAAAAAATCTAAGTTTCAATATTTTTGAGGTTGTTGGGGGGGCTCGGTTGGCTATCCCTTATTTTTCAAAATTTAAAATATTTGTACTTGAAAAATCATAAAAATTTAAATACTCGCTAAAAAATAAAAATAAAAATTTATCACAAAATAGATGCTCCTATCTATCTTTCTACCAAATGGTTTTCAAAAATACTAAATAGTGCTCATAAAACAAGAGCAACTATTATATTTTATATCTTTAACCCATTTACACTTAACCATTTTGAAAAAAATTATTCAAAATGCTACGAATCATGTTCTTATAACATCTTTTTAATTTTGAGTGTAACTACTTCAAATAAATCGTAGAAGTTGAATATTTTATTTTTTCCAAAAAAAAGTGTCCACTTAAAACCCCCTTTGGCCCCCCATTTCTATGCACTTACCCTAAAGTTGGGGAAAAATGTAGAGAAAAATTCTATGCACTTGGGTTCATTTCTAGGTCCTTGAGTATACTAATATGTACATGATTCCACTAAGAAATAAAACTAGTAATTGACAATGTCCTTTGGGCCTTTCTCTTTTTCTCTTATATTTTTATTGAACTTACACACCATACAACCATGTCTGTATTTCACTGATTTATTTTTAAGGCCTAGGAAACTAGTGCCCAGTTAAGACACTAGTACCTAGGCACTCCTATCCCTTCCGGGTTTTCATGAACCTCTCTATCTTTTCCCACTCTTTTTGGTATCTTTTACTTCTAGGGAATCTTTTATACTTTTGGGTTAGCCTTATAGTTTTCAATTACGAAAATAAAACAAGGGATCCATATATATATACATAGTTATAGCTCTCTAATAAAAGGTCAAGCAATAGCATTATCTATTATCACCTAAGCTTGCATCCAAAGGCACATGGGTATTAAAAAGAATCCATCTAGCACATTCCCTCAAGGGACAAGGGATGCATCCTTCTACATGCACAACATAGGAGGGGAATTCTATTCTACTACATCTCACACACTCTATACATTTTCTATATTCTATATCTAGCCCGTTATCATTGTGAAAATTTCACAATGGCATCATAGGGAATCATTACACACACATTCACATAGAACTACATGGATTCTTAAATGTAGTGCATTTCTCGATACTAGGTTCACTCTTTGGGTGACAGCTGATGTGAGTCAAACTCCATATTATACATCTTTCTATTTAGATTTAATGTGGTTTTTGGGTATTTGCAGCTAGGTATCTCTCTTTGCATGTTACAAGTGTGAACAATGACATTGGAAAAAATATAGAGCAAAAAATAGAGATCAACAACAAATATTCTCTTACATAGAAAGGATCATAACCTAAGCATTTAGGTGGATACAAGCACCAAAATCTAGTAAATAGTTCTCGGACATTGCTATTATTCCATGGGAACTTCTGTCCTACACAATTATGGGTCTCATAACCTCTAATTAGCCTTGACCATGCTTTTTCCAGTCCGTTTCAACTATTCACCTTCCCGTATCATCTCTAGATTGTGTGAAATCAGCTAGTTCACCCCCCTCTCTCTCTTGTTTAGGATTTCATATTATTTCATGTTGGGTGCTTATCCATTTAATTTATTTTATCACTTGTATATCTTACACTATGTTATTTACTCTAAAATTACATTTAATTCAATTTATATTAAATCTCTTTGAGTAGGGGTCATCTGATCTGTCAATGTAGCTTGGGGCATGATCCCAACCCTTGATGTTGTTAAATATTTTTTGATAATCTGCTAAAATGCCTACATACAACATGAATGTTGATAAGATCACTTCAAAAAGCAGAACATGCATACACCAAATGAAAATCCACAAAACTATTAATTATCAAAACTTTGATAGGAATAATTAAAATTTAATTGACAGATAATGAACTTGTTTACATATTTTCAAACTCGAGTAATGAGGTATGATTCTAGATTTTGGGAACTTGTCTACCAATACTTTGACAACTAAAATATTTATCAAAATAATTACAAATCCATGGAAATGGTATATGTTAAAACTCGCAATTGCACATGAGTTGAAAATTACGCGGGAGAGAATCTGAAGACATATTCTAAGGTGGATGCCAAGATTTGCAAATGAAAAAAGTGGCATGCGAATTTCTCACATACCGTTCCAAAGGGAAACTGGATCCACTTCCTGAAAATACAAAATCATCTTACACGTGCACTTTCCTTGAATCACTAGCTACCTATTTGTGTTTATGAAATCAAAACCGAGAGCGTCTAATAACATGCAAGCAACTAAGTTCTACATGTCATGTTTGTTAAGAACGTGTTGTTTGCTTCCTATGTACTTAGAATAAATATACAGTAATCGAAGCAGAAGGCATACATAGTCTAACAGTATTTGTGAACGTCAGATCCTTCTAACAATAAAATTATAACAGTATAACATTACATGATATATTAAAATGATATCTTAATAAAATATCAGAGGGTGAAACTCTTTAAACTGCCACTAAAAATATGATACAAATAAAATTCTTACAATTAATTACCTAAGTCTGTTGACATTGCAACTATTTGGACCACCAAGTGAATGTCTAGGTAATCCTCATAGATTTTCCCTTGTAGGAATTTATCCAAATATGGCAAATACTATTTTGATCAGCAAGTGTAAGAGTCTCCAACACGCCAATGAATTCCTTCTCAAGATCTTAAAGTTTGGTGTTGTCATAACAAAAAAAATTATTTGTGGGCATGACTGGTAACTATTTTGCAAGAAAAGAAACACGAGTACCTCTCAGAGTGATTATCTTTCTATTCCCTATAGATTTTAGAAACCCCACCATAATATCCTATGCTTCTTTACTTTTTCGGCTTTCATTCTCTATAAATATGGAAAGCTTTGCCTCTACGCTAAACGTCTTGAGAGCTGTTTCAAATGTTCTTTCATCTAATTATCATACCTACAAGAATCTCAATGGTAAATTTATCTAGAAGTTGCCTTCTTTCCATTGTATCCTCCATTAAAAAAATCAAAAGGGAGCCATGTGGAAGCCCAACCTACTGCATAATTGTGCCCAAATGTAATAATGGAATACCATCGCTACTGAACAAGAATCCCAAGAATGGCACAACAAACTGATAGAAAGGAATCGATTTTGATCTTCCCAAAAAATAAAAAGAACACGCTCATGCTGTTGATTTCATGATCGATTAAAAATATGCATTTGCCAAATGTCTCACATGCTAATATTTACATTTCGTGTGTCAAAACTGTATAAATAACATGCACATGACTGGGCTTCATCGAACACCAAATGTTGGAGAAAAAAAATTATTAGCTAGTAGTGGTAGTTATATATTTATTATTTATAAAAAAAATTAATAATTTTCTTTATAATTTATAAATTAATTAATATTTATTTAATAAAATTGTTTATAACAATAGGAATATTAAAAACGACAATAAAAAATCTTTGGTTTTTAATTATACATTGAATTTCTATAAATGATTATTTATGTTGAAAATTTTATGTATATTTATATAGATAATCAAAGTATGTTATAAACATAATAAAATATTACTCTTCCTTATATATATATATATATATATATATATATATATATGATATTTAAAAATGAATTTTACGTAATTATAAGTTTTTTGAAAATATGTAAAAAGAATAGTAACTTTTTATAATGTGGTAGTATATTTAAAGTATTTTATTTCGCAATTTAATGTCAATATAAAGTTATATTTGTATTTTTAAAATAATCTAAAAATGTAATGTAGTAAACTGAATTTTAAGATAATTTTTTTGTCTTTTCATCAAATTGTGAAATTTCTATGAGGAAGTGTTGGATACGTGACTTTTCTACAATTTATTATACTTACATGTAAATTGTAGAATATCTACAAAACCTAAAATTGAATAAAATAATTTTTCATAGAGAAGATACAATTATTCTACAATTCTTGAAAATTGTCGAAATGTTGTGGAATAATTATGGTAAAAAAATCTTATATGTTGTAGTGGATGTAAGAGAATGTAAGATAGATTTTGGAGTGTTAAACACTTCATCCTCTTGGGATTTCGAATTTTTCCTTGGGGGCTATATTTGGAGGCTTGTGGGACAAGTTAAACTTGTCCCACAGCCTCTTAAAATTATTCACCAATTGTACCAATGGTTTGGAGGTTAAATTTAGGCCTTTTAAATGCATTTTAACATGACTATTTGTAAGTTTTAATTACACTTCTCTTACATGTTTTAAATTCAGTCCTTTTGGGGTATGGGTTAATTTGGAGTGTGTAAATTGATTGTAATTTTATTTATTGTGTTTAGGTGAATGATGTTGACTTTAATCTTGTGGTTGAGGAAGAATGATGTGGCATCCCACATGGATCCACATCATCCTTTTCTCTTCCCTCTCCTTTAAAATTCGAACTCCTTGCTTGGTTGTGGTTGTTGAAACTTTGCTTATTCCTCTTGGGGCAAATTTTCTTGCTGTTTTGGATCCTTTCCTGTGGAAGGAGTTTGGATACATTTGCATGCTTGTGTGTTGCTAATTTTTGGACAGTATTTTGGGCTTTGGAGAGCTTGTTGTTTTGGGAACAAACTCCCTTATAGAGAGGTAGGATCTTGCCCTTTAAAATGTTTCTTTCTCTTTCTATGCATGTGTAAAATGGTGAATGTTTGTATGTTTGATTGGCTGGTTGGGTAGAATGCTTAGGATATGATGTAGGAGAAGGCTATGGGAATTTCAAATGGGAGGGCATAAGGAAATGCCAATGGCATCAGTTTTATCATGGAGGGACTTTGGGATTGGGATCCACCATGGAAAATAAATAGCTTGCATTTCTTACTCTTGGGGGGTGGGTATAAGGGAGAAACTTTGGGGGGGCATAAGGAGGAATTTGGGGGGGTATAAGGATATGTGAGATGTTTTATTTTGGCGGGTTATATACGTGGACTCCCGTTTCCCATTGGGAGGCATAAGTAGTTTTCCCATAGATCCTTGTTCTTGTTTTGGCTTGCTTGATGAAGCCTCAATTTTGTTTGCATTTCTTAATGTAGCTGTGAGCTACATTGTTCTTGAAATGTGTTTTTGAATGTGAAAATGTTGCATGTTTGTTGTGGAAGCCATTGTTGCCATGTGTTAAGTTGCACCTCTTATTTCAATATGGTTGGGGCTTGGGGGCAAATGAGGAAGGATGGCTTCTCCTTTCTCATTGGATGTCCTGGTTGGGTTAAGAGTGTTGCCTTTCCCCCTTCCTTGTTGTGATCAAGATGAATAATCTAGCATGTTGTTGTTTTGGAGCAAGAGGAATATATAGTTTGATAGCCCCGTCTTTTGAGCAAGTTCATTGTGAGCCTTCCCACTTTGAAGTGGATGAGTTATATATATATTTGTAATGAGAAGGCATTTGTGTTGGTAATGCAAGATTGAAACTTGGAATGTGAAATGTAAAGGACTTATATTCTACTCTCTGTTTTGAAAAGAAATGTGAAAGGATGTTACATGCATTGCATATTGTATTTTAGAAATCAAATGGAAAAGAGAAAATTGTAAAGTTGTTATTAAAAACCAATAAAGGATTGCATTATTTTCTCAAAATTGTATTGTGTATTGGATTTGATTTGCTGTTGAGGATTAAAATCTCTATTGTAAAGGAAAATGTGTATGAGGAAAAAGATAATGTTTTATTTCCCTTGAAAAGTGTTTGAAATTTTGAAATCAGAGTTTGCACTTTGTCTCTTGAATGTTTGTTTTAATTTAATGAAATGTAATAGACTAGCATGGAATGAACTCCCACACTTAGAGGATGGAAAAAAATATTTTAAGAACCTTTAATGTTTGATCTCTATTTTAATTTCTAAATCTGGAAATCAAATTTATCAAAAAAAATGAACAGTTTGAATCTACATCATGAAATGAGAAATGAAACATTACAATTCAGATATGGTAAGTCATAAGGAACACAAATTAACCCTAACATTTAAGAAAGACCCTTCAAAACTTTATAAAATCCAATTTGAAACTTGCACAGTCGTTTGCTGTCAAAAGATGGAAAAATATCAATTGCAACTCAATCAACTAAATTGAACCTTGAAACCTTCTTAAATCCATCCAAGAATAATTCTCCATGTCTATTTTACATGTTGAAGAAGAAGAGGATAAAAATTGAACAAAATTTTATAAGTTAGAAATTACAAGTTTGCTTTGCAAAACCCTGCAGAATTTTTTCATTAAATTTACCTCTTAAAATTTATCAATTTCTAAAATTGATGACTCCTATGCAAAGAGGGCTTCAAGAGCTTTCCAAAAAGTCCTCATTTTCCCAAATCTGAGCTTTCTATCAAAAGTTATGGCCATTTGAAGTTTTACTTCAATTTGGCCTTCAAAAATAAAATAAATCTAACTATTAACTCTAAATTTGACTTTGGAAAATTTTCTAAAAAAATTCTGCCGCCCCCGCCATCCCAACCAATTGGGTTCTACCACATGGCACCTCGAAGGGTGGACATAATTTTAAACTTGTTTTTTTGAAAATTCTACCTTGGGAAAAATTTCACATTTTTCCCCGCATTCCCGCCACCCGCGGACAATCACGTGCTGACACGTGGCTCCATGGATGCGTGGAGAAAATTTAGAACTTAACTCTTTTTTCCACTTTGAAAATTTTTCCATTTTTCCTCTGTGGCCCCACTCCAACACCCTGCCTTTGAAAATTCCTCTTTAGACATTTCTCCCTTTTTGCTAGATTCCTTGGATTTCTCCACCACCCCATCACCCGAACCCAATCATGGGTTCACACATTGTGTCACCCAGCTTCACCAAGGAACGCGGAGAAATTTTCCCCTTTGAAGTTTGGGATTTTTGGCTTGGGAAAAAATCCAAACTTTTCCCCACCGCCTACATCCAATCACGTGGCGACACGTGGTAGCCTATGGCTAGGCAGAGGCGCAGGGTTGTTTTTGACCTTGAAGTTTTGAGTTTTTTTGGGAGAAAATAATAACTCTCCCCCACCACCCCGTCGCTCATGACCAATAGTATCGTAACACATGGCACCCTTTTTGCCTTCAATAGAGGTGCAAGAAAATTTTTTCCATAGCACTTCTAACCCTAAAATCCTAAATCTTCTGCCTCTCCTACCCGTCTGTTTTCCCCACACCAATCCTTGAGTGACATGTGGCATCATGACATCGACGTGGGTGTGGACCATTTTAGTTCCCTTACGTTTTTTGGTGAAAGAGACTTAAAGTCTCAAACCGCTCCTTTGGCCCACAATTTCTCCCAACCAACCAGGGTCTCCCTCACCGAGCTCGCAGGTGTGTGAAGGCAGTTTGTACTTTTGTGCCAAAGGAAGGAAAATGCGTTAATTTTTTCCCCGCCCCGCTGACCCGCGCTTGGGGAAAATTTTCCTGCCTAGGCCTGTGGACTCTCTTTGGGAAAATTTCTCCCCTAAAGTCCTCTGGCTCATATCTTGCAAAATATAAGGAGTTAGGATGACTTCTTTATACTATTGGAAAGGTGAGAAAATTTCCTATCCAATGGGAATGATTTAGGGAAATTTTGATAGACTTAATTTTATAAAAAAATCAAGTTTAACCCTAAGAGTCAGTTAGAGAGTGGTTGAGTGAGAAATTTCTCTCCTGACCTGAGTGGTTAACCTGATCCCTTGTTTTGACCTTGTGTTTTGTTAGTGCTAGATGTGATAGGTAATTCTATAATCCATTCCTTGCAGTTGATCTTAAATCTTGTTGTGCTAGTTGTTGCCTTGTAGCTTGGTTGTTGACACTATTACACACAAAAAAAATTATTCCATAATTTTCCTAACTAATCCTAATTTGTTCTTGGGTCTCAAGTGGTATTTTAAAGCGTGCACCACACTTGGTATTAGAGAATTGGTTCAAAATATTGGACCATTGGGCACAATAGAAAACTTGAGACATGAATGTTAAACTAGCACACCTTTTAAATCTAGGAAACAAAACTATTGAAAATTGTATGTGATAGTAAACTTAGAAACTGAAGGAGGCTTAAAATAATGAGCTAACTCTCATTTTGTTCTATGTAGGAGGCACAGGTAAGATGAGGAGTCTTTCCACATAGATTTATACATATCACCTCTGAATCATGTTGTAGCAGCCATCCTACCATAGATCTTGTAGAACCTTCAGGATGTTAATGTCACGTTACACGAAGGATCAGTTGGAGGGCATGGCAGACATGATAGAGTTACTTCCATTGAGGAAGATGTACCTCCTATACTCAGTGAGGAGCATGGAGGAGATAATTTTCATGTAGAGTCAGCTAGAGCAGAGTTACCTCTGAGAGGACATGGTGACCAAGTTTCAAGACACAGAGAGAGGTCTCAGAGCCCTAGGCTCAAGGACGAGCATGCAGAGAGGCCTAAAGGCTGTCAGACCACAACTGCCAATCACATCAAGGAGATCTTGAAGATTCATCCATCACATTACTGAGGTGACACAGGTGGATTTTAGGCAGAGGCCTGGCTAGTGAGCTTGAGTGGTTGCTTCAAGCTTTGTCCTTGTTCTAGTAACATGAAATCTCGTGTTTTGATCCATCTACTGAGGGATGGAACTAGAGTGTAGTATAGGACAGAGGAGTAGAATCTCCATGTCGATTTTGAGACATTTACCTAGGAGCTATTTGAGGAGAGATTCAGGAGCATATATCTATCACAGAGGTTCATACAGTAGAGGATCGATGAGTTCCATAACCTTTGACATGTATCCGTTACAGTTGTAGAGTATGAGAGTAGGATTTTGGATCTACTCTAGTATGTTGAGTACATGCAGGATGAGCAGGTACGGATCCACAGGTTCATACAGGGCCTAAATCTAGACATTGGAGGTGTGGTTTAGATCCACTACCCACAAACTTTAGTAGAGGCCATTAAGAAGGCCTACATAGTAGAGGAGACTCAGGGGAAGACCTAGCAGGGTAGAGACTGAGTTAGGAGCCGCATATAACAGATGCAGGATAGTAGATCGAGGGGTTCATCTCCTCGTCTTCATGGTGGTCAGCATTCTTCACAATCATCCTTTAGACCCCAGTAGCATCAGCAATCCCACCCACCTTATAGACCTCCATAGAGAGCTGATGCACAGAGAGGTCAGAGTATGGGGCCTCCTCGTAGGGGTCCCATCAGGACACACGGTCTACCTAGAGCTCAGTCAGTAGGAGCTCATTAGGAGAGGGTGTAGCAGACCATAGCTAGATAATCAAGATCCACAACACCTACTTGTAGAGCACCTAGTGGATGCATTACTCCTTGGAGAGGATCGGGTGGTTTTTTTGGATGTGGAATAGCGAGACATTTTTGGAGAGACTACCCTCAGAACCCTAACAAGGGTAAGACACCGATATCATAGCTGATAGTTGGTGATATGGGGCATATCCACAGGATTTCTGTAGTGGTTGAGAACCACTAGGCTGAGCACCAAAGCATAGTTATTGAGACTTCAGGTAATATTGCTGGTGTTACTACCTCCATGTTGTTTGACTCTAGTTCTTCCGATTCATTTATTACACCATCTTTAGTAGAGCGATGCAGGCTGGTGGCAATTAGGAAAGGGCATTATCAGGATGTTGAGATGGCTTCAGGGGCCAAGATCTTTGTAGACTTCTTGGATAAGGAGTGTGTTGTGGATTTGGGACCTTTCACCACTACTTCAGATCTCTGTATTCTTTCTTTGGGTTCGTATGGAGTCATCTTAGGTATGGATTAGTTATCTGCACATAGGGACAAGATGGTTATCACAAGACTATATCTTGTGCAAATGATCTTGGAGTTGAGTTGGTGATTTCAAGAATCAGGAAACCTGTTTCTATTTACACCATCTTCATTATGCAGCTTAAGCAGTGTGTGCGATGGGGTTGTCAGATATATGTTGTTACATTCAGAGGATGGGTCTAGTGGTCCATTGCTAGATGATCATCCCTTTCTGAGAGATTTTTCAGATGTCTTTCTAGGGGAGCTACTGAGGATGCCACCCCCACATGAGATTGGTGTTCATAAAGATCTAGTTTTGGGAGCAGAGCTGATATCACGAGCACCTTATCGGATGACCACTCCGGAGCTCTATGAGCTCAAGTTATAGTTGGACGGCCTTATGGAGAAAGTCCTTACCCATCCTAGCATATCCCCTTGGGGTGCACCAATTATTTTTGTGAAGAAGAAGGATGGATCCTTGTGGTTGTGTATCGATTACCGCCATCTGAATAAGGTAATGATCAAGAATCATTATCCCCTCCCACATATTGATGACTTGTTTGATTAGATGAAGGGAGCCAAGGTGTTCTCTAAGATTGATCTCAAGTCATGCTATCATCATTTGAGGATTACAGAGGTAGACATTCATAAGACTGCTTTTTGTATGAGATATGGGCACTATGAGTTCACGGTGGTGTCTTTTGGTTTGACGAATGCCCCCACAGTGTTTATGAGTTTGATGAATGGGTATTCAGGACCTTCTTAGATCACTTTGTGCTCATCTTCCTTGATGACATCTTGATTTACTCACATATGCATGAGGAGCATGAGGGGCACCTTCGTCAAGTTCTCCAGTGTCTTCATGAGAAACAAATTGACAGGAAGTTGGATAATTGTGCTTTCTTCCAATCAGAGGTATAGTAATTGGGTCATATCATCTCTGGGGAAGGTATCACAGTCAATCCTTCCAAGATTAGAGCCATTATAGATTGGCCAACACCCACTACTATTACAAAGGTGTACAACTTCATGGGGTTAGTAGGTTACTACAAGATATTTGTTCAATACTTCTCTCGGATAGCACACCCCATAACTTCCCTTCAGTGAAAAGGGAAGAAGTTTGTTTAGTTAGATAGATGTGAGCAAGCCTTCAAGACACTGGAGGAATGTCTCACTACAACACCTATTCTTACAATGTCGGATCCACATGGTGAGTTCTTTGTATGAAAAGATGCTTCATTGGCAGGCCTTGGAGGTGTACTAATGTAGGAGGGCAGAGTAGTGGCCTTTGAGTCTCACAAACTGAAAGATTATGAGCTTAATTATCCAAATCATGATTTTGAGCTTGCGTCAGTTGTGCATGCCCTTGTTTGATGGAGGCACTTTCTTCTTCGTCGGAGATTCACACTCAAGACAGATCACTTGAGCCTTTGCCACCTCTTCACACAACCCAATCTAAACACTCGTCAGTGGCATTGGATGGAGTTACGTTGTTAGTATGACATGGAGTTAGAGCATGTGAAGGGGAAGGAGAATGTGGTTACAGATGCTCTCAGTAGAAAGAGACATGTGAGTATGGCCACTTCAGTGGGCACATATTTGCGGAGTAGGAATCTTCAGGAGCTTCCTCTTGACAACTTCTACATTACATTTTGAGCAGAGATAAAGTCTTTGAGACACCTATTATCCAAAATTCACCCCCCCAGGGTAATTTTGATAACATGCATCAGAATATTCAAGTCCCAGGAAAATTGATTGATTCGGGGCCAAAAATCATGTTGCTAGAGTCCCCTCAAATATTTTCTAAGTCCCCTGTCTGAGAGGAAGAGAGTAAGTTCTGAGAAAATTTGAAAAGAAGGTTGCAGAAAGCAAGTAGTTTGGGCCAGTAAAAATTGTGAAAATCGACTAAGTCCTAGTCCAGAACAAGGTGGGATGAATGGGACAAAGGTACGCGAACCGCCCGAGCCGGCCGAAATGAGTCCAGGCGGCCCACTAAGCATTTCGGAAAAATGGGACAAAAGTACGTGGCGGGCGCGAAATGCCGGTTCAACAGAGAAAAAATCGACTAACTGCTGAGAGGGACAGTCTGGGACGTTTGGGTCAAAAATACCCGAACCGGCCGGTTCGGCCGAAATCAGTCTAGGCAGTTCAAAATAAAGTGGGCCAAGTGGGAAAAAATACCCGAACCGGCCGGTTCGGCCGAAATCAGTCCAGGCAGTCCAAAGCAAAGTGGGACAAGTGGGCCAAAAATGCCCGAACTGCCCGAACCGGCCGAAATGAGTCCAGAGGGTCCAAAATCAAATGGGACAAATGGATGCGAAATGCCCGAACCGGCCGAAATGAGCACAAAGGGCCCAAAATCAAATGGGACATCTGGGACAAAAGGAGGCGAAGTACGCGTAGGATCCGAATCAGCCGAGGACCAATCAGAAGCTGCCACGTGTCCTCACAAGAGAAAAGTCAAAAAGTCAATGGGTGAGTTTTCAAGCGCTGAACCGAACCAATGAAATGGCGCCACGTGTCCAAGTTTAAAGGGCCCACAAGCAATTTCAAAAGGAAATCCCGCGAAAGATGGAGGAGAGATAATTGCTCGTCCAATCAGCACGTGCCACGTGTCATCCAGGTGGCAGAGCGCGGGAAAGATTTCAAAACACGTTTTCACCTGTTTTGTGCCCTAAATTTTCAGATCACCATAACTTTTGATCCAGAGCTCGGATTTACACGTTCTTTATATCAACAGAAAGCTGGTGAAATTCTCTACACGATCCCATGGTCGATCTTGCATTTTGGAGCATTTTGGAGGGAGAAAATTGAGAAACGGATCTGACGTGTGGTAATGGCCAGAAGCGACCTTTCAACAACCCGTTTTAATGCTAATGGGTCGCATTCTTCTTCTGCACAGCCAGAAGTGACATTTTAGCAGCCAAATTAATACAAATGGGTCGCATTCTCCTCCCAAATCGGTCAAAGATGGCAGGGTATGGGTTGGCAAGGTATCCCATGCCGTTTTTATGCATCTGCAGTCAATGAGGAATGGGCTTGCACGTTTTCCTACGTTTCTGTCCCCTGGGTTCAACCCATGCAATGTAAAAAGCCAGTTTTGGCTCATTTTAAAAAAGGTTGTTCATTTTTTCTGGTCTGCCCTCCCTTCTTTTCTTCTCTAGGGTTGAAAATGGAGTTCGAACCTCCTCCCTTCTCTGTAATGGCATTTTTTTTCCTTTTACTAATGGAATGATGTTTTGTGCAAACTTCTGGAGCAAAAAAACGTGTTTTGTGATGCATCTGTCCATCCTTCCTTGTTTTTGCTTGTTCTCTTCTTGCCTCTCTTCATTGCAGGTATTTGTGCATGTTTGAATGTTCATTGCAGGTCTGGAGCTGTGTTCATGGAGTTTTGGGACATTTTCTGTGTGAAATCTATCCTTGGGCCTGTGATGCATCTGTCCATCCTTCCCATTGCTCACCTCTCTTTGTCCCATGGCAGTTTTGATAGATGTCCAACATTCTCCTTCTCTGGTGTATCACCGTTTTAGTGTAGGCTTTTGCTGTTTTTCCTTTCTCTCTCTCTCTCTGTCTCCTTGGCATGGTTAGATTAGGATTAGATTAGCTTGCCTGCACTAGAATAGCTTGTGGCAGGTAGTTTAGGAGCAGGAACCAGCCTTCTCTGGAGATTCCTCTCTCGGTTTTACAAGTCCCACGCTTGGAGAGAGGTTTCCATGTTGTGCAATCACACTGGATGCCTGAACATCAACCTAGAAGCCTGATGTGCGTCCAGGGGTGTTGTGATTTTGCACTAACAGTTTTGGCACGCCCGGTGGGACCTTAGAGGTCTTTCACTTCATCTTTTGCAGGTTTGTGTGTTCCTGTGAAGTTTTCAGCCTTTGGAGGCACTTGCAAACACATCTGGCGACTCCATCTGGTCAACAACCCATATGTCAAGCTACAGACCTTCCTTTCCATCCATTTTCATCCATTCTTCCTTCCATCTCTTCCATCATTCTGTCATTCTATGAAGTTGTGCAATCATGACTTCATTTCCATCATGGTATTCACATCAACAACAGCAGTATATCACACCTCCAACACATTTTGCAAATCCTCCAAATCAGCATTTTGAGCATATTCAAGATCAGTATGCATACCAATATGAGCAGCAGTGCCAAAGTCAGTTTGGCTATGGAGCTTTCCAAGAGCAAGAGTATGCAGACAATGAAGACCATCAGATCCAAGATGCTGGTCTGTTGGAGAAAATCCAAAACATGGAGGAGGGGATGGTGCAGTCCAGAGCAACAACTCAAATGAGAGCTTTCGGAATCGGTTATAGGACTCCTTGTCCATGGGGAGGCCCTTTTCCAAGACACTTCAGCCCTCAGGAGAAGCTGGACTTCATGATAAAGATGCTGCCCCAACTTGCACAATGGACAGCAGAAATAGAGGCCTACAGACTTGTTGTTGAACAACCTTATCAATGGGTAAGTTCTACACCATCATCTGGTTTTTCTCTTTCCATTACTCAAGCAGCACCATCTCATTCAAACTCCCCATCTGCTGTCCCATGTGTTGAATCCATCCCTCCATCCCCTAGTCTTCCACCCCATCTTGATTCTTCTTTCCTTTTCCCTTCCAAACAGTCATCCCCTCCACAAGAGCTAACAGAAATACCCCCTCCTCCAAAGAAACAAGAGGTTTCACCTTCTCCACCACCACAAAAAAATGTCAAATCAGTTGAGTTTCAACCCATCCCTCCTCTTGCATTCCCAAATCCATGTTGGGAGGATGAAAATCAGAATGCCAGTCAAGGAAAACAACAGCAAAAAGAGAGTGCCAACAAAGATGAAGAAATTCAAAATCTGAAGAGTTGGGCTCTTAGATTTGGGATGACAAAGATCCCCTTGATGGTTAAGCCTACAGAAGAGGCTAAGGTTGAAAAAATGGTGGTGAGGACTGATTTTGTTGGAGAAGAAGATCTTGCAGTCCCAACTTGTCCTCTAGAGCAGCAGATTGAAGAGTTTGACTTGACAAACTTCATGCTGGAGAAGGAGTTCAATCAAGAGCAAGATCGTCTTCAAACATTGGAGGAAGGAGAAGCTGCTCCAGATCCAAAAGAAGAGGAGCACATTCTAGCTGTGGAGGAGAAAAGTGCAGATCCAAGGACTTTGAGCACAAAGCAGGCTACAGGAGAACCTTCAGTTCTTCTTTCTACTTCACCTCTCTCAAGTTCTAATACTGAAAAGGAGTTTGATCTCTCAAATTCAATATTGGAGAGTGAAGGAAACCATGGTGGTCAAGTTGCAGATCAAGAGGACACCATGGAGGAAGTTGAAAACGAGCAGCAGGACAGCAATGAGGCAGTTTACCTGTCAGATTTGGAGGACTGTTTTGATGGAGAAGAGCCGGTTGAGCTTTCACCTTTCTCTCTTTCAACATCCACATTCCAAACACCAGAGCCTGCTGCCATGAAGGAGAGCACACATTTTCAGGAGCCTGCATCTTACAGCAGCTCTTTGGGATCAAGATTGGAAGATTTTTATCTTCCATGTTCTTCGTCGGAGGAAGAGAAAGGACAGAAGAATTCCACCTTTTCTTCCACATCATCCATTCAAGAAGGTCTACAAGAAAACTCCATTCTTGGAGTTGAAAATCAGAGCTATGGGCATATCAAACTGATCAGACCTTGCCCAATCAGGTATTTGGCTTCATTAGAGCCAAAGGAGAAGCCATAACCAGTCATGCTTGTTTCTGAGCATGAGGATGAACTACAAAGTACCAAGGATCAGCTGCCATACCTCTCCAATCCAGATGCAGAGCAACTAAAAGAGGTATTGGATTTTTCAATTGATACCTTGATGATTTGGATAGAAGACCAGCTTCTTTTTTATTTTCCATCCATCCAAACAGCCATGATCAGTGCCAAATCAATTGCATGGCTGCCAATTTTGAAGAAAGGAAGCTATTTTGCACAACCAGTTGCAGGGTTTGTTTAGCTTGCCTTTGCTTCCAGCTAGAGTAGAGTAGGTAGATTTGCTTTCAGTAGAAGAAGTGCTTGTGCACACTCTGCATGTTCCATTTTGGGACATGTATGATTTTCAGTTTTGTACATAGTTTTTGGTGTTGCTGGTTTTGCTCTTGCACAGTTCTTTTCAGTGGTTTTTGGTGAGAAAAACTCCATGTCCGGTGGGTTTCAAGTGGCTCAGAGGGAGGTTTTCAAAGTTCATATCAGTTGCAGGTTACAACTCATGACTCCATGCCCAATGGATGCTTCAAGCTACTGATCATTCATCTAGCAGGCAGATGACCCCGCTGAGTCGCCAAACTATTATCCAAAATTCACCCCCCCAGGGTAATTTTGATAACATGCATCAGAATATTCAAGTCCCAGGAAAATTGATTGATTCGGGGCAAAAAATCATGTTGCTAGAGTCCCCTCAAATATTTTATAAGTCCCCTGTCTGAGAGGAAGAGAGTAAGTTCTGAGAAAATTCGAAAAGAAGGTTGCAGAAAGCAAGTAGTTTGGGCCAGTAAAAATTGTGAAAATCGGCTAAGTCCTGGTCCAGCACAAGGTGGGACGAATGGGACAAAGGTACGCGAACCGCCCGAGCCGGCCGAAATGAGTCCAGGCGGCCCACTAAGCATTTGGGACAAATGGGACAAAAGTACGCGGCGGGCGCGAAATGCCAGTTCAACAGAGAAAAAATCAACTAACTGCTGAGAGGGACAGTCTGGGATGTTTGGGTCAAAAATACCCGAACCAGCCGGTTCGGCCGAAATCAGTCCAGGCAGTCCAAAATAAAGTGGGCCAAGTGGAACAAAATACCCGAACCGGCCGGTTCGGCCGAAATCAGTCCAGGAAGTCCAAAGCAAAGTGGGACAAGCGGGCCAAAAATGCCCGAACTGCCCGAACCGGCCGAAATGAGTCCAGAGGGTCCAAAATCAAATGGGACATCCGGGACAAATGGAGGCGAAGTACGCGTAGGATCCGAATCAGCCGAGGACCAATCAGAAGCTGCCACGTGTCCTCACAAGAGAAAAGTCAAAAAGTCATTGGGCGAGTTTTCAAGCGCTGAACCGAACCAATGAAATGGCGCCACGTGTCCAAGTTTAAAGGGCCCACAAGCAATTTCAAAAGGAAATCCCGCGAAAGATGGAGGAGAGATAATTGCTCGTCCAATCAGCACGTGCCACGTGTCATCCAGGTGGCAGAGCGCGGGAAAGATTTCAAAACACGTTTTCACCTGTTTTGTGCCCTAAATTTTCAGATCGCCATAACTTTTGATCCAGAGCTCGGATTTACACGTTCTTTATATCAACAGAAAGCTGGTGAAATTCTCTACACGATCCCATGGTTGATCTTGCATTTTGGAGCATTTTGGAGGGAGAAAATTGAGAAACGGATCTGACGTGTGGTAATCGCCAGAAGTGACTTTTCAACAACCCGTTTTAATGCTAATGGGTTGCATTCTTCTTCTGCACAGACAGAAGTGACATTTTAGCGGCCAAATCAATACAAATGGGTTGCATTCTCCTCCAAAATCGGTCAAATATAGCAGGGTATGGGTTGGTAAGGTATCCTATGCCATTTTAATGCGTTGGTATTCAATGAGGAATGGGCTTACACGCTTTCCCACGTTTCTATCCCCTGGGCTCGACCCATGCAATGTAAAAGCCAGATTTGGCTCATTTTAAAAGGGGGTTGTTCATTCTTTCTGCTCGGCCCTCCCTTCTTTTCTTCTCTAGGGTTGAAAATGGAGTTCGAACCTCCTCCCTTGCTCTGTAATGGCGTTTTTGCCTTTTACTAATGGAATGATGTTCTGTGCAAACTTCTGGAGCAACAAAACGTGTTTTGTGATGCATCTGTCCATCCTTCCTCATTTTTTCTTGTCCTCTTCTTTCCTCTCTTCATTGTAGGTATCTGTGCATGTTCTGAATGTTCATTATAGGTTTGGAGCTGTGTTCATGGAATTTTGAGACATTTTCTGTGTGAAATATATCCTTGGGTTTATGATGCATCTGTCCATCCTTCCCATTGCTCACCTCTCCTTATGTCCCATGGCAGTTTTGATAGATGTTCAACATTTTCCTTCTCTGATGTATCACCATTTTAGTGTAGGCTTTTGCTGTTTTTTCCCTTTCTCTCTCTCTCTCTATCTCCTTGGCATGGTTAGATTAGGATTAGATTATCTTGCCTGCACTGGAATAGCTTGTGGCAAGTAGTTTACAAATAGGAACCAGCCTTCTCTAGAGATTCCTTTCTCATCTTTGCAAGTCCCACAGCTTGGAGAAAGGATTCCATGTTGTGCAATCACACTGGATGCCTAGTATGATCAAACTAGAAATCTAATCAATATCCAGGGGTACTGTGATTTTGTATCTAACAGTTTTGGCACACCCAGTGGGACCTTAGAGGTCTTCCACTTCATCTTTTGCAGGTTGGATGTGTTCCTGTGAATATTTCAGCCTTTGGAGGCACTTGCAAACACATCTGGCGACTCCATCTGATCAGCAACCCATTTCTGAAGTTGCAGACCTTCCTTTCCATTCATTTCCATCCATTTTTCCATCCATCCTTCTTTCCATCCCTTTCATTCTTTTCCATTCCATGAAGTTGTGCAACCATGACTTCATTTCCATCATGGAACTCACATTTACAACAGCAACAGTATGTTTCCCACTTCCAACATGTTTTTTAAATCCTCCAAATCAGCATTTTGAACAAATTCAAAATCAGCATGCATACCTCATACGAACAGCAATGCCAAAATCAGTTTGGCAATGAAGCTTCCCCAGAGCAAGAGTATGCATATAATAAAGACAATCATATGCAAGATGCTGGTCTATTGGAGAAAATCCAAAAGATGGAGGTAAAGATGGTGCAGTCCAGGGCTCACAGCCCAAATGAAAGATTTTAGAATCAGTTGCAGGAGCACCCTGTCCATGGGTGAGGACATTTTCTAAGGCACTACAACCCCCAAAAGAAGTTGGACTTCATGATGAAGATGCTGCCCCAACTTACACAATGGACAACAGAGATAGAGGCTTATACAGACTTGTTGTTGAACAACCTTGTCAATCGGTAGGTTCTACACCATCATCTGGTTTTTCTCTTCCCATTACTCAAGAAGCACCATCTCATTTGGAATTACAAATTCTAAACTCCCCATCTGTTGTCCCATATGTTGAATCCCATGTCTCCATCCTCTCAGTCTTCCACCACACCTCAATTTTTCTTTCCTTTTTCCTTCCAAACAGTCATCCCCTCCATAAGAGCTAAAAGAAATACACTCTCCCCCAAAGAAACAAGAGGTTTCACCTCCTCTACAACCACAAAAATTTGCCAAATCAATTGAGTTACAACCCATCCCTCCTCTTGCATTCCCAATTCCATGTGGGGAAGAAGAAATTGTAAAAATTGACCAGTCAAGGAAAAGAACAGCAAGAAGAGAGAGCCTAACAAAGATGAAGAAATGACAGACAACTCTGAAGGGTTTGGGATGTCAAATTTGGGATGACAAAGATCCCCTTGATGGTTAAACCTATAGAAGAGGCTAAGGTTGAACAAATGGTGGTTAGGACTGATTTGTGGCAGCAGAAGAAGAGAAAAAAGAAGTAGATCAGCAGTCAGTTTGCTCAGGAAGTAGTGTCCATGTTAGCACTCTATTTGAAGGGAATGCTGATTCAATTCAAGTTGCACAATAAGCCATAAAGGAAGAAAGCTTAGAAGAAGATCTTGCAGTCCCAACTTGTCCTCTAGAGCAACAAATTGAAGAGTTTGACTTGAAAAACTTCGTGCTAGAGGAAGATTTCTATCAAGAGCAAGATTGTCTTCAAGTAGTAGAGAAAGGAGAAGCTACTCCAGATCCAAAAGAAGAGGAGCACATTCTAGTTGTGGAGGAGAAAATTGAAGATCCAAGGGCTTTGAGCATAAAGCAGGCTAGAGGAGAACCTTCAGTTCTTCTTTCCACTTCATCTCTCTCAAGTTCTAGTACTGAAGAGGAGTTTGATCTCTCAAACTCAATGTTGGAGGGTGAAAGAAACCATGGTGGTCAAGTTACAGATCAAGAGGAAACCATGGAGGAAGTGGAGCATTTGTAACGGGACAACCATGAGGTAGTTTATCTATCAGATTTGGAGGACTGTTTTCATGAAGAAGATCCGGTTGAGCTTTCCACCATTCTTTCTTTCATCATCCACATTCCAAACACTTGAATCTGCTGTCATGAAGGAGAACATTCATTTGCAGTAGCCTGCATCCTATAACAGCCCTTTGGAACCAAAATTGGAAGATTTTAATCTTTCATGTCCTTCATTGGAGGAAGAGAAAGCGCACAGAAGAATTCTACCATTGCTTCCACACCATCCATTCAAAAGGGTCTACAAGAAGACTCCATTCTTGGAGTTGAAAATCACAGCAATGGGCATATCAAACGGATCAGACCTTGCCCAATCAGGTATTTGGCTTCATTGGAGCCAAAGGAGAAGCCACAACCAGTCATGCTTGCTTCTGAGCATGAGGATGAGCTACAAAGTACCAAGGATCAGCTGCCATACCTCTCCAATCCAAATGCAGAGCAACTAAAAGAGGTATTGGATTTTTCAGTTGATACCTTGATGATTTGGATAGAAGACCAGCTTCTTGTTGATTTTCCATCCATCCAAACAGCCATGATCAGTGCCAAATCAATTGCATGGCTGCCAATTTTGAAGAAAGGAAGCTATTTTGCACAACCAGTTGCAGGGTTTGTTTAGCTTGCCTTTGCTTCCAGTTAGAGTAGAGTAGGTAGGTTTGCTTTCAGCAGAAGAAGTGCTTGTGCACACTCTGCATGTTCCATTTGGGGCATGTATGATTTTCAGTTTTGTACATAGTTTTGGTGTTGCTGGTTTTGCTCTTGCACAGTTCATTTCAGTGGCATCTTGGTGAGGACACTCCAGGTTCAATGGGTTTCCAAGTGGCTCAGAGGGAGGTTTTCAAAGTTCAGATCAGTTTCTAGGTTGCAACTCATGACTCCATGCCCAATGGATGCTTCAGGCTACTGGTCTTTTCATCTAGCAGGCAGATGACCCCGCTGAGTCGCCAAACTGTTATCCAAAATTCACCCCCCCCAGGGTAATTTTGATAACATGCATCAGAATATTCAAGTCCCAGGAAAATTGATTGATTCGGGGCCAAAAATCATGTTGCTAGAGTCCCCTCAAATATTTTCTAAGTTCCCTGTCTGAGAAGAAAAGAGCAAGCTTTGAGAAAATGCAAAAAGAAGGTTGCAGAAAGCAAGTAGTTTGGGCCGAGTAAAACATTGGAAAATCGGCTAAGTCCTAGTCCAGCACAAGTCTGCGGGACAGAACGGGACAGAAGTCGCGGACCGCCCTAGGCCACGAAAAGTTGAAACAGTCCAAAAGAGGGGCCTAAGTCTTGTTTCACGCAGTTTGGGACAAGTCCGGGCCAAAAGTATGCGGCGGGCGCGACAAGAACCGACTGATCCAGCCGGAGAAAATTTGGCTAGACTGCTCGTCCAGGGTAGCATTTCGGCCGAAATGCCCGAACCGGCCGGTGGAAGACGCGAAAAGCAGTACAAGGCCGCCCAACGAATGCAATCTGGCCACGTGTCTTCACCGCAAACAGGGCCAGAGGAATACCTGAAATCAGCCCGAACCCAGGCCGATATGATTCCAAGGTGTCCGAAGCAAAGTGGACAAGCTGGGCCAAAAATGCGAGGGACTGAATCGGCCGAAATGAGTCGAGAGGGCCAAAATCAAATCTTGGGACGTGTCTGGGACAAATGGACGCGAAATGCCCGAACCGGCCGAAATGAGCACAAAGGGCCCAAATGATCAAATGGGACATCCGGGACAAATGGAGGCGAAGTACGCGAAGGAGCCTTGAATCAGCTGGAGGACCAATTAGAAGGTGCCACTTGTCCTCACAAGAGAAAAGTCAAAAAGTCAAAGGGACGAGTTATCGAGCACCTCAGATCCGAACCAATGAAATAGTGCCACGTGTCCAAGTTTAAGGGGCCCACAAGGAAAATTCAAAAAGAAAGCCCGAAAGAAAGGTAGAGGAGAGAGAATTGCCCACGCGATCCAATCAGAGTCCTGCCACGTGTCATCCAGATGGCAGAGCGCGGAAAAATATTTTAAAATTTTCCCGCTAATCTGTTTTGGCCTGTTCCGTGCCCTAAATCTTCAGATCGCCATATCTTTTGATCCAGAGCTCGGATTTGCACGTTCTTTATATCAACGGAAAGATGGTGAAATCCTCTACATGATTCTAGGATCAATCTCGAGTTTTGGTGCAGTCTGAAGAGAGAAAATCAAGAAACGACTCTGACGTGTGGTAATGGCCAGAAGCGACATTTCAACAACCCGTTTTAATGCTAATGGGTCGCATTCTTCTTCTACACGGACAGAAGTGACATTTTTAGCGGCCAAATTAATACAAATGGGTCGCTTTCCTCCTCTAAAATCAGTCAAAAATGACAGGGTATGGGTTGGTAAGGATCCCCATGCTGATTTTAATGCATCTGCATTCAATGAGGAATGGGCTTACACGTTTTCCCACGTTTTCTGTCCCCTGGGCTCGACCCATGCAATGTAAAAGCCAGATTTGGCTCATTTTAACAAGGGGTGTTGTTCATTCTTTCTGCTCTGCCCTCCCTTCTTTTCTTCTCTAGGGTTGAAAATGGAGTTCGAACCTCCTCCCTACTCTGTAATGGCATTTTTTGCCTTTTACTAATGGAATGATGTTCTGTGCAAACTTCTGGAGCAACAAAACGTGTTTTGTGATGCATCTGTCCATCCTTTCTCGTTTTTGCTTGTTTTCTTCTTTCCTCTCTTCATTGCAGGTATCTGTGCATGTTCTGAACGTTCACTACAGATCTGGAGCTGTGTTCATGGAGTTTTGGGACACTTTCTGTGTGAAATCTATCCTTGGGTTTGTGATGCATCTGTCCATCCTTCCCATTGCTCACCTCTCCTTGTTCCATGGCAGTTTTGATAGATGTTCAACATTTTCCTTCTCTAGTGTATCACCGTTTTACTATAGGATTTTTCTGTTTTTCCCTTTCTCTCTCTCTCTCTATCTCCTTGGCATGGTTAGATTAGGATTAGATTAGCTTGCCTGCACTAGAATAGCTTGTGGCAGGTAGTTTAGGAGCAGGAACCAGCCTTCTCTGGAGATTCCTTTCTCGGTCTTTGCAAGTTCCACGCTTGGAGAAAGGATTCCATGTTGTGCAATCACACTGGATGCCTAGTATGATCAAACTAGAAATCTAATCAACATCCAGGGGTGCTGTGATTCTGCACTAACAAGTAGGTTCATTGTAACTCTTATCTTTTCAAAGATTGAACAGCCACTAACCCAATTCTTGAATCTATCTTGTTATTGTTACTTATGTGACCTCCTTTTTGTAAGGTGCTTGAAACATTTTTGAGTTGGAGCTGAAAACAAGCATTCTTGGCATGTCATGTAATCTAAGTTTTCTAAAGAAATTTAGATTAGATAACATAAGCCATTGATTGTACTCCCTATATTTATGCCTAAGATGTAAACTAAACTCCAGGAAGTACTCTTTGAGCCAAAATTATGAAAATTAGTTTACATGATCATCTTTTTATGTGAAAGCTTAATGGGAGTTTTCTTTCAGACAAATAAAATAAAATGCTGAGGTCAACTTTAAAATACACCTAACTATTGTAGAGGCTCTAGCTATTGTCATCCTTCAAACTTCTTGTAAAGAAGTTGAGAAATTACATTGCTACATGATTTTTCTTTCTTTTCACATAATTTGTAACAGATCATCAGAACTCTCAAGAGTATGATTGTAAATAAAAATAATACCATCAAAATCAGTTATTATACAAGATGAACCAAAATTTCCTCTACATTGAATTTGAATGTAAATAGTATAGATAGGCCAGGAAAGAAGCATGTCAATGATATAATGCATATCTCTCAAGCCTATGATGGTTTAGGTTCTATCTTGTGATGATGATATATATCCTAAATGTAGCATTGTTATCCTCTTGACACAATCCCTAGTAAAATAATATATTATATTTGGATATAAATCTGAGTAAAAATCAAGTTTCCTGATAAACAAAAAAAATGTAATAGACTAAGATTTTTTTGGGGAGGGATGAACCCCTCAAGCCACTCCCCACAAAGCTCATTGTCTCCCTACCTGCTGCACATACCTGCCCCTATACCGACTATCCCGCCACCACTACCAGTGATGCTATCCCCTACTTCCCCAGAGCCACACCTCCTCTCCCCACGTGACCCCTCAATCTACTAAGGAGCTAATGGAAGCCCTTCCACAATGGTACCATGTGGAGCGACACTTCGTCTTGACAACTCCCCTAGCCCCCTTCCTCATCTGTGGATGCCCAGTTATCACTGACCCACTCTTTTTAGAGACCAACCCCCTCATCTATAACAAAAAAAAGGGCCACCGTCGCGTATTTGTCAAACACATGGTAACCATAAGACTTCATCAGCTCCATTAATGACCTATTCTTCTACTTGGTATTTTTTGATAAAGTGGGGACATAGATATTGTAGGTCCACTTCTAACTACATACATGCCAAAATAGGTATACATGTAGTTGCATACATACATATATATATACCAAGTAGGGTTGAAGCTATGCCTATTGCAAAATAGCTTAATATGGATGAAGTGGAAAGGTTCATATATGAACGCATTGTCACCACATTGTGGTTATCTATTAGAAATTGTAACAAGATCTAAGGAAGATCTCAGTTACATTAAGTGAGGTGGTAGAAAGCCCTAGTCAACAAGTTTTCTATTAAGAACAGGAAGGCAACAACATTCAAGCCAATCAAAAATGGACACCCATGGAATCGAATAAATCTCCTTGTGCTTGTGTCATAACCTGTGCTATCCAAAAGAAAACACAAAACAAAATGTAGTACATAAGTGGGAAATAGAAAAGATTCAGGGCAACATTGTGGGCATATAGAGAAACATCAAAGTTAGCAATAGGGTAAACCCTAGCTTAAAATTAGTTGTCTTATGGTCATTGATCCAGTTCTGATCCTAGGGCTCTTAATGATATTCCTACACATGTGAGAGTTATGAAAAATGTTTAAGGAATGGAATGAAAGTAATTAAGTAATTAAGATGCGGGGTGGGGGGGGGTAGTGGTGGGGGGTATGTGTAGGCAAACTAAGTGTGTAAATGGGGAAGCCATCATTTGGAAGGTGTGTTAAAGAATCCATTAAGAGGTGTAATTGTTAAGTTTCTGCCTCTAGTTAATTGTTGGAGCAGGCAAGTGAAGTCAGTCAACACTTGAAGTACCTCAACTAGTGTTTGATTAATTTCGGGTAAATTTCATAATTAATATAAACTAATTATTAACTCTGAAAGGGTTAAGCAAAGCATTAGTAAGTTATCATTCCTCTCTTCAAAAAAAAATTAGTCTCATGGTATTCTTAGTGTTATGTTTGTTGTTGTGTTTCCTAGATGTACACCCACCAAACTAAAAGCTGTGCATTAGTAAATAATCATAACACGAGGAGTTCACCGGTGGAGAATTAGTTATAGTTGTCAGCATGTGGTGATGAGAGTTAGGGATTCCCATGGATTGTGCACGAGTGAAAACATCACCATGAGGCTACTTGGAGCTTATTCATTTCATCCTCTTCTTCATCATCAACGTACTGCAATGTATGTTATTGTGCATATGCAACTTCCCCGACTTCATTTAGATATTAAATTTCATAGTATTCCATATTGTGGGTTCTTCATGTAGTTCATCATTTTTTTCTTAAAATCCTCCAACTCTTGAGAAGGTCATTAGATGGCATTGGTTGGTGGTGCTTCAAGATAAATCTGACAAGGAGTGTGGTAGCGATACTTGTGCCTATGTAGAGGGTTTGGTCTCCTTGAATCATTAACTGCATTGTGAGTCTGAGATAGCTCCACCTTTTTCAAGGAAACTCGATTCATTTTCCATTTTTAGGAACTGATCATATAGGCTTGTGGTGACAAAGTATGACATGTCTTATACCTCTTAAATTTCTTTTCCAACCATACCTATGGGGGCCTTTCACCTTTTTAATGCATTTTGAAATGACTATTTGTAAGTTTTAATTGCACTTCTCTTACATGTTTTAAATTAAGTCCTTTTGGGGTATGGATTAATTTGGAGTGTGTAAGTTGATTGTCATTTTATTTATTGTGTTTAGGTGAATGATGTTGACTTTGATCTTGGGGTTGAGGAAGAATAATGTGGCATCCCACATGGATCCACATCATCCTCTTCTCTTCCCTCTCCTTTAAAATTTGAACTCCTTGCTTGGTTGTGGTTGTTGAAACTTTTCTTATTCCTCTAGGGGTGAATTTTCTTACTATTTTAGAGCCTTGATTGTGGAAGGAGTTCGAAGACATTTGCATGCTTGTGTGTTGCTGATTTTTAGACTGTATTTTGGTATTTGGAGAGCATGTTCTTTTGGGAACGAACTCCATTATGGAGAGATGGGATCTTACCCTTTAAAATGTTTCTCTCTTTCTATGCATGTGTAAAATGGTGAATGTTTGTGTGTTTGATTGGCTCTCAGTAGCTCATGGAGTGGTTGAGAAAGAGCTAGTTGACCAGTGTTTCCTCCCAATGGTACATTAGGGCCTATGGGCCTCACGACCATGTTCACGCTCATGATCATGATCCCCCATTCTATTTATTTTTATAGATTCCAAGCTTGCTAAGACTGTGGCTTCTGTTGCTGCTATTTCATTTGTAAATTGAGAAACATGGGCAAAAGCCTGCTTAACTTTATTAATCTCAGGGTAAGTGCAGGAAGTTGATGGACAAATATAGGGTCATCCGTGGACATCATATTGCAAATAACAACATAATATCAACTTGTAGGGATTATTAGCAATACATACACTCAAAATTAGACAAAATTATAATGATATGAATCGTAGCATCCAGAATCTAGTTTCTAAAATACTAATTTTTGTAAAAAATGGATAAGATTATCTATATTAAAACACTCAAAATTTAATGACTTGGTATTTTTTTTTAAAAAACGTCGATAAGATTATAGTCCGTTTGCCCACAATTTGGATGACCAAAATTTAATATATATTTTTTTCCTTTGGTGAGAAGTTATATGCCGCTATCTATCTTGGAATGGATTTTATTTTGTATTTTTTTTGAGTAATATTTTATTTTTTATGATTTTTTCCATGAAAGTGGTCTGAAAGCATAAAGAAAACAGAGCACTTCCCCCCTCTTCCCCCCCCCGTTTGCCCGCCATAACTTCATCAAAAAATATTGAAATCAAATAAATTTTATTTTGGACATGTATATAATTTCACCACGGTTTGGATGGTATAAGTTTTATCACATTCTGATAAGTGAAACAAATTTTGCAGTCTTAAACGTAGACATAAACATTCACAGGAAAAAGTGTCTTAAAGACATACTATTAGTAAAAAAGTATAAAATGATAATTATCCTCTTCTATTCACTTTAAAATCAGTATTTCTACAAAGCTAATAGTCTCCCCTACGCAATGGTACCATTTTTATGACATAGTTTTTACTTTTCGGCATGGTTCAAGTCCACAGAAGACTAAATTTGATGTTTTGCTGTTTTTAATGTAAAATTCAGGATTTGATGTCCACTTAATTGTCCCCCAACTTGGTGCACTTACCCATTTAGTCAAAGAAATGTTTCTTTATATGGCTTGTGATTCATAATAACATTGTTGTTGGCTTATAATATTTTATAGGTTGTTGAGACTATAAACTTGTTGTTTTCGTTATTTTTTTATATATATTTATATTTTTTATGTTTGAAAACATATTATATGAACGTACCCGATAGCATACGGTACCTGAAGTTTTTAAAAGTTTGTCATATCAACGTACCATACCTGTAATTGTAGAAAAATAGTTTAACAACTATATATTACAATCTTTCTTTTAATTTTTAAAGGAAAAAGAAAAAATTTCTTTATGTCAAAAAGATGTAGAATTTAAAAATTAAATCTTCCAATGATAATCAAACTATCATCAAATTTTACGTAGTACCCAACTGTTTATACACTAGAATAATAATCCCCATTGACAGTCGCTTCTTTTGAGCAAGTACATTGTAACCCTTCCCACTTTGAAGTGGATGAGTTGTATAAATATTTGTAATGAGAAGGAATTTGTGTTGGTAATGTAAGATTGAACTTTGGAATGTGAAATGTAAAGGATTTATATTCTACTCTTTGTTTTGAAAAGAAATGCCAAAGGATGCTACATGCATTGCTTATTGTATTTTAGAAATCAAATGGAAAAGAGAAAATTGTAAAGTTGTTATTGGAAATCAATAAAGGATTTCTCTCTTTTCTCAAAATTGTATTGTGTATTGGATTTGATTTGTTGTTGAGGATTTAAATCTCTGTTGTAAAGGAAAATACGTATGAGGAAAAAGACAATGTTTTATTTCCCTTGAAAGGTGTTTGAAATCTTGAAATCAAACTTTACACTTTGTCTCTTGAATGTTTGTTTGAATTTAATGAAATGTAATAGACTAGCATCGAATGAACTACCAAACTTGGAGGATGGAAAAAAATGTTTTAAGAACCTTTAATGTTTGATCTCTATTTTAATTTCTAAATTTGACAATCAAATTTATCAAAAAAATGAACACTTTGAATCTACATCATGAACTAAGAAATGAAACATTACAATTAAAATATGGTAAGTTCTAAGGAACTCAAATTAACCCTAACATTTAAGAAAGACCATTTAGAACTTTATAAAATCCAATTTGAAACTTGCACAGTTGTTTGCTATCAAAAGATGGAAAAATATCAATTGCAGCTCAATCAACTAAATTGAACCTCAAAACCTTGTTAAATTCATCCAAGAATAAGTTTCCATATCTTTTTGACATGTTGAGGAAGAAGAGGATCAAATTTGAACAAAATTTTATAAGTTAGAAATTACAAGTTTGCTTTGCAATACCCTGTAGATTTTTTTCATTAAATTTACCTCTCAAACTTTATCAATTTCCAAAATTGATGACTCATGTGTAAAGAGGGCTTCGAGATATTTCCAGAAAGTCCTCATTTTTCCAAATCTGAGCTTCCTATCAAAATTTATGGCCATTTGAAGTTTTACTTCAATTTGGCCTTCAAAAATAAAATAATTCTAACTATTAACTCTAAATTTGAATTTGGAAAAATTTCCACAAAAATTCCACAAACCCCACCATCCCACAACCAATCGAGTTCTGCCACGTGGCACCTTAGAGGGGCACACACAATTTTAAACTTGTTGTTTTGAAAATTTTACCTTGGGAATATTTTCCCATTTTTCCCCTCATTCTCGCCACCCGTAGCCAATGACGTGCTGACATGTGGCTCCATGGATGTGCAGACAAAATTTAGAACTCAAATCTTTTTCCCACTTTGAAAATTTTTCCATTTTTCCTCCGTAGGTCCACACCAATGCCCTCCTTTTGAAAATTCCTCTTTAGCACACGCGCAGGCCCGTGTAAGTTTTTTAGACTTTTCTCCCTTTTCGGCTAAATTCCTTGGATTTCTCTGCCGCCCCATCACCCGCACCCAATCATGGGTTGACAAGTGCCATCACCTAGCTTTTCTGAGGAACGTGGAGAAATTTTCCCCTTTGAAGTTTGGGATTTTTGGCTTGGGCAAAAATCTAAACGTTTCCCCACTACCTGCATCCAATCACATGGCGACACGTGACAGCCTATGGCTCGGCGGAGGCACGGGATTGTTTTTGACCTTGAAGTTTTGAGTTGTTTTAGGTGAAAATCATAACTCTCCCCTGCTGCCCCATCACCCATGACCAATAGGCTTACGACCAGTGGCACCCTTTCTGCCTTAGGTGGAGGCGCGAGCAAATTTTCACCCTAGCGCTTTTAACCCTAAAATCCTAAATCTTCCACCGCTCCCGCCTGTCCATTTTCCCCATGCCAATCCTTTAGCTACATGTGGCATCACGGCATCGGCGTGGGTGCAGAATATTTCGGTTCCCTTGCGTTTCTTGGTGAAAGAGACTTAAAGTCTCAACCCACTCCATCGGCCCGCCATTTCTCCCAACCAACCAAATGTAGTGCCCAACACTTTTGACTAAAAAGAAAATTATGTGCATCTCTCCAAAAAAAATGTCTTGCAACAATTTGGGAGATGAAATTGCTTTCAGTGGGGAGTCAACTTGTACTCAAAGGTTCTTGATAACTCTAGTGATTTATCAAGAAGTGTAGACACGACACTAAATTTTTCAATTAAATTCCTCAAATAAATATAGCCTCATGGAATGCTTCGTCTTTTGGATATGCAAAAAAATGGTTTTATTGAAGTGTCTCTAGAAAATTTAAAGTAAAGGCAATTGGGGGAGTCTTCCTTATGCTCACTATTGTAGTGACCAATCCTCTACGAAACTTAGTTAACCTAACCCCTTTTATTTCACATTGTGTTTTGTTACTGCTAGACATGAGAGGTCATTATCATAATCCATTTTTGTTTATCATGATGTTATATGATGAAATCTTATTCTCACTAGTTGATGGATTGTGATTCATAGTATGATTTGTGTGGACTCTTACACAAAAATTCCCATTTCCATAATAACACTGATAATCCTATCTTGTTGTTAGAAATATTGATTATATTTACAATATGACATTCGGTAAACTCTGCATCATACTGAAGATGATTTCAAGCGTTTGAAATAATCTTCCCACTTTCGTCATGATATCAGTGTAAATGATTAGAATTCTCAACCAATGTCTTTTGAAGTGTGTGCCAACTATACAAATGATATAACAGTGTGCACCCTCCTTAGTATAGAGGTTGATGATTTAGATGATACCTGAGGATGTTAACCTGCTTGATCCTGCATATAGGTTATCAGTTTATTGTAGGTTCAAGAAGTGCGCGAGCTGATACTCGAAGCAGGTATAAAGTGTGTGCTTTGTGTAGGTGATATTAACTTGAGCACCAGTGGGCCCTATCACACCAGGGTTAGAAGTTTACCTCGAGGCTAGACAAGATCTATGCTGAAATCTCTACAATGATGGTTCCTCCATGGAACAAAAGAAAACAAAATCCACGAAATGTTTTGTTATTCAAAATTTTTTTCCTTGTCCTCCATGGGATAGGAACCTCTAATCGTGACCCATAGAATGTGGATGGAAAGAGTAGCTTTCCGTTTTTCTGGTTCAAGCACATAGCTTGAAGGTTATGGTGACTGAATTTGCTGAAAGGGAATACCATCATCTGTTGATTAATTTGGCCAAGTTTGGCCAAGATGATGTAATCATGGATCGGAGTTTTAAGTTAATTTTGGATGTGAAACCCAATGTCTACCTATATGTTTCCTCACCATGATCAGTTACGCTTCCTAGGACTCCTGGATCTGTTTGAAGGTAAGTCTCTGTAGCGTTGGATCTCTGACCTCTCGGTGAGTGTTGTACTAACTGAACCTTAATATGAGAAATTCGGATTTGAACCCTATAGGGCTCATCACTATGTTAGGAAGGCTTGCATGAGCCTCTAGTTGAATCTTGCTTGCATACTCTGTTAATCTTCTTCCTAAACCATTCCTCTGGTATGTGGGGTAAAACTGCGGCCTACAGTGTATGTAGATTTTGGTTCCAACCTAGGAAAAATCCAAACAAATGTTGGCTAATGACACTTTCAATGTGAGAAATGTGATAAGGGGGTCATAATCATGTCACCTAGTAACTCTCCTCATAAACCTTTTGCATCCTTTGCTGCAGCAGTTAAGAGTAGCAGAAACAAGGGTCAGGAAGCCACTAGATTGCTAGGTTGAAACCCCTGTTTCAAGTTTGAATAAGATCTTCTTAACTTGTAAGTGTTGAGTCATGAGAAGAGTGAATATGGAATCCTAGGGCTTGGATGCCACCTGAACCATCCTCTTCTTGCTTAAGTCTTATGTTATGCAAGTTTTTTGGGGTAACAAAGGTTGAACCCCTGGCATTTGATACCAAATGTAACGCCCACAATCTTTGACGTTCTAAAACCACATTTAATCCTTAAATAATTATCTATAAAGTTATGGAAATTGATTTTTTTGTTTTAAAAATATTACAAGGGTGTCAAACCCTATAATACAGTTTAATTAAATTCCTAGTGAGCAACTAGTTGCATTACGTATAATGGACTCAGGTCTAGATTAATAATTAAAAATTCTTAATCCAATTCTAAAGTCAATTTAATTTCACTTCACTAGACAAAGTGTCCATTAATTATTTTACTAGGTTAAATAGTTTTCCTTCCTTAGGAATCAACATTCAAACCCATATTTAATAAACCCTTATCCTTAGTTACCTTATTTCCACTTAAATTATTATCTTTAATGTCCATTTAATCAATTACTAAAACATACCTAGGAGAGTTAAATAGTTAACTTAACATACAAGATATGTTAAATGGCCCCATTCACCCATTTACACATACATTTAAATTATTTAAAACCCCATAATATTCATTCTTACCTAACAATTTTAGGGTTGATTCCTAACCCTTGGATCAAATCAATTGTGGCCACTAGATCTTAGGGTTCTCATACTAACCCTAACTATCCTTATGGAATTTTATTAAAACTTTTTCATTTCCCTAGCCTCCTCATTTGGTCACTTTTCTTTTACTTTTAATTTGTCAGGTTGGAGAAATGGAAGCCATGGGAGAAAAGAGGAAGAATCCATGGAGAAATTCACTAGAATCAAGCTTATCTTAGTTTATATTTATGGATTTATTTGGTGTAATGTCTTCCATTTGAAGATTGTAGAGGTTTTCATTCCAAATCTAGAGTTGTTATTTAGTTATTTCCATTTTTGAGTTCTCTATTTGGGGAAAACCCTACCTTCATTTTTAATCTATGAGATTGATACATTTAAAATCTCATTTAAATATTTACATTCTTGAAAAAATGAATTTATTCCCTTATTGCTTGCTAGTGGTTTCCTTTTTACATTTTACAGGCTCAAATTTTTAGTTAAATCAAGTTTAAAATTACACATAGTCGCGGATTTTACCATTTTTCAGCCGATAAGTGATAAAACCTGTTGCCCAAACCTAAGTCAGTGATCTTGTAAACTGCCACCTTTCCTAGGTGGCGATTCACAAAACCACCACCTTGATCTTGGCTGGTGGTTCAGAGACCGCCGCTCTGCACAGGGTGACGGTCTTATTCTTTGAAAATAAGCAACCATCATCCATGAATTTTTCCAAAAACAATTTTTTACTAGAGTGTTTTAAAGTTTATCCTTAGCTTGAATTTATGATTCCTAAAGTCTCTAGTTGAAAGGATTTACACCATTTATTCATTCCATGCCTTAAATTACTAAATTTAAAGATTTACTATTTCAATAGTAAACAAGAAAGACAACTATAAGATCATATTTTCCCAACAAAATTGTCTATTCAAAGTGAAAGTAAGAAATGAAACTTAATCTATTTCTCAGTATCATTTTTTTCCTTTCCACAACAAAATGAAAATTTTTCAACAAGGAAACTTATTATAACTTATTGCATATTTTCATTTTTACTACAACCATTTGTTCAAGGATAACAAAAACATCTATTATACATTTAAATTTACTAAGAATACATTATTAATTATTTACAACTTCTATGTTCTTTCTTCATTCTTACAAAAATATAACTTCCACAAATAATAATGAAACTTTCTTTTTACTTTGAGCATAGCTCATTTCCTGTTACAACAATTTGAGAAAGGATACACTTATTTAACAACAATACATTACAATATTAATAAAAAAAATGTTACAATACAACTTTTCTTTTAAAAATACAAGTCTACTAGTCTTCCACCTTAAGTGGGAATTACAAGAAATAGTTTCTACAATGAAGGATTTGTTTTTGGACTTCAACAAATGCTCCAAGTCCTAAGTCTGTTCAAATAAGAGCTCCACCATGTACTCACTTCAATCAGAACAAAAAATGGGGGAGAGGCAACACTCTCCACCCAACCAATAATCCAATGAGGAGAAGAAGCTATCCTCAGGTCATTGGCCCCTCGAGCCCCAACCAAAATGTAATAAAGGATATGGATCCAACTCATGGAAACTATCACAAAGCTTCCACATCACAATACAAAATTTCACAACCATTTCAAAACACATTCAACACAAGATACAATCAAAAGAATGAAACTTATCAAAATATACAAGGCTTGAAAATGCAAAGCCAATGGAGCAAGGATCTATGGTGGAGATCACTTATGCCTCCCAATGGGATTAGGTTCCCACCTTAAATACCCTCCAATACACAACTCAAAACCCCTACACAACTATTATGCCTCCCTCAAGATCCTCTTATGCCTCCCACATTCTCTTATGCCTCCCTACAATCTATTATGTCTCCCTCAAAAGAACGAAAGTAAGAAATGCAAGCATTTTCTTATCCAAGGTGGGGCACCCAACCAAATCTCCCTCCAAAAAAATGAAATAAACTCTTATGCGTCCCTAAATATAAAATCCCCATAGCCTTCTCCTACACCATACTTAGGAATTCTACCCAAGAACCCAACAAGCATACCAAACCATTCATTGCATACAAAAATATACATAAAAGAAAACAAGTAAAACAAGGGTGTAGTTCCTACCTTTCCATGGTAAGAACTTGATCAAAGAGTCACACTCCAAGATCCTTCAAGACTCAATCCAACTCCAACAAGCTCCAAAGTTTCAACAAGCACTCCAAAATCTCTCCAAACTCCAAAAATACAAGAGCACAAATAAAATCAAGTAACCCCCAAACAACCAAATAAACTTGCATATATAGAAAAAGGGAAGAGGAGGGTTGAGGTTCCTCCATGTAGGATGCCACATCACTTATCCTCAACTCCACATCACAAGTCAAAATTAAACCCCAAGGTCCATAATTAATTGGTGGTTAAGAGGAAATGACAAGCCTCTTACACACACAATCTCAAACCCACACCCCCTAAGGACAAAATTTATAAAACCCATGTAAGAAAAGTGCAATTAAATGTCACATTTTTGTCTTATAAAACACATAATGGGGTGTATGTTTGACCTCTCAGTCCCTAGGTATGGTTGATAGTATATGAAATTAAGAAGTGTGGGACAAGCTTTAGCTTGTCCTACAAGCCTCCAAAAATGGCCCTTAAGCCCAAATCTGAAATTTCCCAAGGTAAGGTACAGGTGTACAACACTCAAATTCAAAATACACTTAACTTAAAATCATAAGAATCCAAAAGAATCAATTACTCTAATAAATGGACCCTTTTTCTTTTCATATCCCCATATAACTTAATATACATTCAATTAAGTTACTTAATAAAGGCACATTAATCAACATTGATTAAATAAATTACATCCCAAAATAAATCACATACTCTGAAATAAATAAAAGAAAAAGGAAAATAATTACACACATAGCCCATGGTTACAATTGGAGGTCATTCCCCCCATGGCGACTCTCTAACTAACTAAAAACAAAATAAAAAACATTACAGAGGTTGCCATGGTGACCTTCGTTGTATCCATCTAGTATTTCATTGTGGTTTATCTCCAAATTCCCTTTTTATTGTTATGTTATATAATTACCTACGTAAAGTCACATAATAGCTCCTATTCTGCCTCATGGCCACATAAAAAACATCAAAGATAAAATATAACGCACATAAATCAATAACCTATCCTGATATAGCTAAATGGTCATCTCAACTAAATAATGCTATCAATTATCTATAAATTCCATCAACATCTCAATTCTATCTTTTTATCAATATCAACAAGATCACAAGATTAGTTCAAATCCTAAATCCTTGTCAACATGACGAAAATTCCGAATGTTAGTAATATATATGCTAACAACACATCATCATCAATTAATATTAAAATCTCTCTCTATGCCTCTAAGAATCCACACAAATCATATCTAATGAATTACACTCCATCAATAGTCAAAATATCTCTATCATCTAATATCATGCTAAACCAAAATGATACAATAATCTCCATGTCTATAGTCAACAATAATCAAAATAAAAATATAATAATTGTCGAAGAGAAGTGGGAACTACATTCGCCAACATTCAAAGTTTGTTTCTAGTGTTTCTATATCTCCTGAAGTGAAGGGACGTGGGTGCAAAATGGAAAAGAAGTTACATTTGAAATATAACTCCAATATTTTGTATAATGAAGAATATATCTAAAAAGGAAAAATAGATGGAGATGAGAATGCATAATATTAGGATATTTAATATACCCAAATAAATATCAAACTCTAATAAATATTTAAGAAATTTAGGTGAGAAATTATAGGAATGCATACTGTAGTATCCAAGCACAATATGAAGTCTACATTACATGGTGCCACATAATTAAAAAGACCCAGAGAGTAGGGGAAACATTCAGCCCCTGTCTCAAATAACCTCTTAAAATTAGCAAGCAAATTTTTTTAGTATACTATTTTGTTGAAGATCATATATCAAAATGTTTAGGTGAGAAATGTTAGTAATGAAGAGCTCATCAGCCTACCACAATGGAAATTTGACATTACAAGGTACCACATGATTAAAAAATAACCTTAAAGGATAGGGTAAACTTCCAGCACCCCTCCCAAATAACCACTAAAAATTAACAAGCAAAATTGTTAGGGCTCATATTTAGCTGACTATAAACAACACTCACGAACGAGTCAACTTCTTGCCTACAATCTAGAAATTTTGACAATTTTTTTAAGGCTCTCCCTCTTACGATTCAAACCCCTAACTTGACTAAAGTTTTTAAGGATTTCCTTCGCCGGATTCAACCACCTAACCTCCTACTTTTGAATGTGTCACCCTCACCACTTTATATTTGCATGCCCTATATACAATGAAACCTACACCAATTTTGTTTAAAATATAACAATTCAAGACATCTTCTCGAAACTTGTTATGGCTTCTTCTATAACATTTGTCCATGCTAGTTAAGGCACACCCTCCTAGTTTAAAAGAGAAGATAAATTGTTTTCTAATAACAAGTTAATATATACTTGAGAGGATTTGTGACTGCATATCTTTTACAACAAAAAATCCCCCATAAAACCATGCCCTAAATTTAGTCATTTATTATACATACAAGAATAATATAGTCATTTATTACACATGTAATGCATAGAAGATAGAAAAGAGCAACACATATGTATAATAAACTTAATTTTTTAGTGAAAACTTTTCACCCCAACTCTACTTATATGTATTAATATAAACCTGCCAACCTAATTAAATATGTGGAAGACACAAATTGAATTCAATTATTAATCAAACTAATAGATAATTGATTAGTACTTATTTAATCGATTCAGTTAATAACAATAGCAAGAATAGATAATATAATGTTATTAAGACACATTTTGATAAGAATACTACTAAATTACATATAAAATCTATATATACCCCTTGATGTTAGTTTTATTTCTTTCAAGATGAATTATTCTTGTGATTTATGGAACGAAAGGTGGGCCGGATGATGTATTTGTTGTTTCTCCTGATCCAATGTCACCATCAAGATGAGCACTAGTTGAAGTTGAATTTAGAAGTTCATATGTATTCCCCCTACAAATGGGACAAGTTTCATGAGCCTTCAACCATGGGTGAACACATGCAGTGTGAAAAATGTGATATCGGTGGCACGGCATTTTCAGTGTGTCGTCTCACAATTCAAACTAATTATGGAAAATCGAGCATTCACAGACTTCATCGATGTCACGAGGTGAAATTATCAATGCAAGGTGCACCTGAAACAGAAATGTTTGTCTCCTCTGATATTCATTCCCTTGGCCAAGAAATTCCCAGACAACGGAAATCATACTCCTGTGTAAATATTGGAGTAAGAATTGCATGAGACTAGGCATTAGATGCTCGTAACGATGTAAAAATCTAAACTTAGAACACATGGAATCAAGGCAGATGCGTAGCTGTTGCAGAGAGTCATTGGTTTCATCCTCAATAGGAAGACGCATCAATGTTGTTGGAAATGAGGTGTCTCAACCTTGTTTGGTTTATTCATTTAAGATTTTCCTACAACTGTTTCACATTGTCTAGGCTCTAAAAATAGAAATAGGATTTTTCAAAAGATTTCCATATGATAGTATATCATGGAAGGACTATTTTTAGAGATATTATGATAGATTTTATGACACATATAGGGGTCAAAAATAGGGGAGAATATTGTGGACGTGGGAGCCTAATTTTAGACCGAAATCTTTCTCTTTAATGCTATCCACCTCATGAGAGGTTTGGCACATGGTTGTAAACCATAGATGGTTTCTTATATAACCGAAGGTCTATAAATTGAAGGCTTGCATAAGCAATTGAAGAAGTGAGTTTTAATTCTCCTAGAATTGTTTCTGGTGAAACTCCTGTAAGAAACTTGCTCTACAAGTGTATTTAATCTTGTTATTAGATTTGAAATACATTGAGTGGGCTTTTGGAGTGTGGTGTTTTTTATCCAAAAGGAACTTCCCCACGTATATCAGGTGTTTGTGTTTCATTATTAATATGTTGCTGATATTTCTGTAACTATTTTACTATGTTGAAATTTTTGCATAATATCTCTCCTCAAATATTAGCGTAGGAATTTGCTCCGCTACTATTAATTTCCTATCAAGTGGTATCAGAGCTTGATCACCTTTGGTTTTAGTTGTGGGTTGTTGGGTTTTTCGTGCTAATCCAGGTTTGAGTGGGAGCTTCTGCAGAGAATACTTTGTTATCTGGTTGTAGATATTTTTCAAATGGCGAGCACATCTGGGAGGATTGACATAGAGAAGTTTTTTGGCACAAACTTTGAAATGTGGAAGCTGAAGATGGAAGATCTGTTGGTTGATCGGGATCTATGGGATGTGGTGGATGAGAAGGTCCATAGGCCTACGGATCCAGTTTTGTCTGCACAATATGATGTAATGGATAGAAAAGATAAAGGTCTTATTAGACTATGTCTTACAGATTCAATCCTGATAAATGTCCATGAAGAATCCACAGAGAAGCTTTGGAAAAATTTTGGTGAGATATAACAAGCTAAGTCTCTAGTAAATAATATTCTCTTGAGGAAGAAGTTGTTTTCCTTGAGAATGGAAGAAGATGGACAAATATCTGAGCATCTGGAAACATTCAATATGTTGGTGACTCAGTTGAGCTCGGTTGCGGTTAAGATGGATGAAGAAGAAAGGTGTCAAATGTTGTTGGTTTCATTGCCAAACTCATGGGACAGCCTAGTCATGGCCATTGGGAGCACTTCGGTCACTCTGAAGATGGAGGATGTTGTTGGTTCTCTACTCTTCGAAGAGATGAGAAGGAAGGTCTCTCTGAATGCCAAAGAGGCTTTGAGTGTTCGAGGAAGAACAAAAGAATGAGGCAAAGATGATAAGAAGCGTGGCCATTCCAAGAATAAGGAGAGATCAAAATCACCTAGTAAGTCCAAGGTGATATATTGGAAGAAGTATGATTCTGATTCTGAGTCCAAAAAAGAAGATGGAGATGCCTTTATTGTATCTTTGGCCACTCGTGCAAGTGATAATGCATGGTTGATAGAATCAGGTGCATCTTTCCACATGACTCCTAACCAAAATTGGTTTAGTAAGTATGAAAACTATGATAGTGGTAAGGTGTATTTGGGTGATAATTCTTTCCTTGAAATTATTGGTTGTGGTAGTATTCAGGTGAAATTTTCTAATGGTAGAATTAGAAGATTTGATGGTATCTTGCATATCCCAGGACTAGCAAGAAATTTATTATCTGTTAGAAAGCTAATAGATGTGGGTGTGCATGTATAGTTTTCTGAAGCAGGTGTGAAAATGGTGAGAGGTGCTATGGTGATAGCAAGAGGAAGAAGATTGGGTACATTGTACCAACTTGATGCATGCATGATTGAGTGCAATAGCACTTCAGATAAAACTAAGCCAGTTACTAATTCATTGATAAAAGGAGAGGGTTTCCACCTTTGCGAATGGTCGTGGCTTCTTGGTACCCAAGGGTGCTCTATCTACCAAATCAAAATTATCTACAGAGAAGACCTTGTTATGGCACCAAATGCTTGGCCACATTGGTGAGAAGGGTTTAAAAGCCATATAAAATAAGAACCTCATTTAGGGGTTGAATGATTGCAATCTGAAGTTTGATTTCTGTGAGCATTGTATTTATGGCAAACAGAAGTTCCGCGTTCGGTTTTACTCATCTACTCATAAGTCTTCATGTATCTTGGATCTAATCCATTCGGATGTATTTGGTCATGTTAAGGTTTCTTCTATTACTAAATAAGTTTATTATGTTACTTTCATTGATGATTTTAGTAGGAGAACATGGGTATATTTTTTAAAGAGTAAATATGAAGTTTTTAGTCGTTTCAAGGAATTTAAGGCTATGGTTGAAACTCAAACTGGGAAGAAAATTAAGTGTTTGAGATCTGATAATGGCAGTGAGTACTATTCTACAGACTTTGACAGATTTTGTACAGATTGCAGGAAAAAATACAAAATACAACTTCGTATTCTCCAGAGCAAAATGGAGTTATAGAAAGAATGAATAGAACGTTGATGGAGAAGGCTAGGATCGTGCTTATTGTAGCTTATCTAGAAAAGAGGTTTTGGCCTAAAGTTGTTACCACTTCTTGCTATTTGATAAATAGATCTCATACATTAGCACTTGTTGATAAAACACCAATGGAGGCGTCATCGGGAAAAAACCTTCAATTAGACATCTGAGAGTTTTTAGCTATGAGGCATATGCACATGTGCCTAAGGGGAAGAGAACAAATTTAGATTATAAGCCTGTCAAATGTATCTTCATTGGATATGGCTATGGTGTGAAAGGATACAAGCTTTGGGATCCTATTGCACAAAAGGTAATATACTCTAGAAGTGTTATTTTTAGAGAGATTAAATCTTCCCCTGTTAATTTTCAGCCAGAACAACATAAAGAAAATGAACAAAAAAAGGATGTGGTTCAACTTCCTTCTACACCTGAGAAAGTTGAATCAAGACCCCAAAATAGACAAGAAGTTGAGGAGAGCTCACCAAGCTCTGAATCTTCAGAAGAGGAAGAAGAAGAGGAAGAAGTGGAAGAATCTCCACCTCATCTTGTTTGAAAGTCTACAAGGAAAAAGCAACCACCTGAAAGGTATGGGTATTCTCGTGATGATTGGAAGTGTATATTTGCTTTGAGTACTAACATTGATGAACCAAGATCTGTACAAGAGGCTTTGGGTATGAATGATACAAAGTCCTGGAAAATAACCATGGATGAAGAGATGGCAGCCCTTAAAAATAATGATACATGGGACCTTGTACCATTGCCTGAAGGTTGGAAACCTGTTGAATGTAAATGATTTTTTAAGAAAAAAATTGGTTCAAATGGAAATGTTGTAAAGTATAAAGCACGGTTGGTTGTGAAGGGTTACTCTCAAGTTGAGGGTATTTATTATGGTGAGATATTCTCTCATGTTGCTAAAATGACATCCATTCAGTTTTTAATATCTATTGTAGTAGCATATGACCTAGAGGTTGAACAAATGGATGTGAAAACAGTTTTCCTTCATGGTGAATTGGAGGAAGAAATCTATATGACATGGCCAGAGCACTACATGGTGAAAGGTAAAAGCAATATGGTTTGTAATTTAAAGAAATCTCTGTATGGCCTTAAACAAAGTCCTAGGATGTGGTACCAGAAGTTTGATTCATATGTGTTGAGTTTGGGGTTTGTGCGATCTAAATCTGATCACTATGTATATTTTAAATATGATGGTGATTATTTCCTAGTAATTACTTTATATGTTGATGACATGTTGTTTATTAGGAAAGGCAAAGGTTTGATTGCAGAATTGAAAAATCAGCTCTCTGTGAAATTTGAAATGAAAGATCTTGGTGTAGCAAAACACATACTTGGGATGGAGATTAGAAGAGATTGTGAGAACAGAAAGCTATGGCTTAGCCAGAGTAAGTATGTTTGTTTTGTTTTGCAAAGGTTCAACATGTAGGATTGTAAACCACTTTGTGTTCTTGTTACTTTGGGAATGAAGCTCTCCATTTCACAAGGTCCTTCATCCCAATCGGAGATGGAAGAAATGATCATAGTGCCTTACTAGAGTGCAGTTGGAAGCTTAATGTATGCTATGGTATGTACAAGACTAGACATTGCCCAAGTAGTGGGAGTTCTTTCTCGTTTTATGTCTAATCTTGGAAGAGTGCATTGGGATGCAGTTAAGAGGGTCTTCAGATATTTGTGAGGTACATCAGAGTACTCTATATGTTTTCATGGAAGAGGAGATCAACATTCCCTACATATTCATGGTTTTGTGGATTCATATTGGGCTAGTGATGTTGATAGCAGATGATCCACCAGTGCATATGTATTTACTCTTAATGGTGGTGCAATTAGTTAGATGAGAAAGCGACAAGCTGTGGTCACTTTGTCCAATACTGAGGTAGATTACATGGAAGCTACTCATTCATGTAAATAAGCCATTTGGCTGAAGCATTTGTGTTTATATATTGGATTAAAACAGGGTGTAGTTACAATATACTGTGACAGTCAGAGCACAATCTACCTTGCGAAGAACCTAACTTTTCATGCCAAGACCAAACACATTGATGTTTAGTATCACTTCATGAGAGATATGGTCAAGGATGGAAGGGTGAAGATGGAAAAGGTAGAGACAGTTGCAAATGTTGTAAATACATTAACTAAGCCTGTGAGCACAACAAAATTCATGTGGTGTTCCGAGTCTATGGGCCTCTTGGCCCCTAGAAGTTGATCCATGATGGTATCTTTCCCTTGGCCCTTGTAAGGTATTCAACAAGTGGGAGATTGTTGGAAATGAGGTGTCTCAACCTTGTTTGGTTTATTCATTTAAGATTTTCCTACAACCGTTTCACATTGTCTAGGCTATAAAAATAGAAATAGGAGTTGTCAAAAGATTCCCATATGATAGTATATCATGCAAGGACTATTTTTAGAGATATTATAATAGATTTTATGACATCTGTAAGGGTCAAAAATAAGGGAGAATATTGTGGACGTGGGAGCCTAATTTTAGACCAAAATATTTCTCTTTAATGCTATCCACCTCATGAGAGGTTTGGCACATGGTTTTGTAAACTATAGATGGTTTCTTGTATAACTGGAGGTCTAGAAATTGAAGGCTAGGAGAAGCAATTGAAAAAGTGAGTTTTAATTCTCCTAGAATTGTTTCTGGTGAAACTCCTGTAAGAAACTTGCTCTGCAAGTGTATGTAATCTTGTTATTAGATTTGAAATACATTGAGTGGGATTTTGGAGTGTGGGGTTTTTTATCTGAAAAGATTTTCCCCACATATATCTGGTGTTTGTATTTCGTTATGAATATGTTGCTGATATTGTTGTAACTGTTTTACTATGTTGAAATTTTTGCATAATATCTCTCCTCAAAGATTAGCGTAGGAAGTTGTTCCGCTACTCTTAATTTCCTATCAAATGTATCTTGTAGATCGGCTACCTGCTCATGAAGAGGGTGGTTCTGGTTCTGGTTCTAGTTCTCGTTATCTGCCATTTTCTTACGATTTGAACGGTTTTATGTATCAGAAGGAAAGATGGGCAGGAGAAATGCTTTTTAGTAATTAAAATGCAGGTTTCACATCAGATTTATAATTTATATATACATTTCAAAAGCCATGAAACAAAAAGACCTTACGGAGATGTAAATATCCATTCATAATTATTATTATTCAAATTTTTAGTATAGTAAAAACCAAATCAATGTTAACCCGAGGGAGTATTAACTATATTAAATTTCTAGTCATAATCTCAATAAAGATAATCCTCCTTTTTCTAAAACGTCAAATTTCTTTGACATAATAAGAAACAAAAACAGTTCAAAGTAATCTTACTACTGAAATTCTGTAACTCCTTCACGATGAAACGATCTAAAAATTATGTGTTATCTTAGTTTTGATTTACATTTGTGAAAATCTTTATATCTAGTCCTTGTTATACTTCTACAAAGTTTTTTGTTTTGTTTTTTAAAATGAAGTAATTCCTATATTAGCAATAATAAAATAGTCTAATTATTCACCAAAAAATAGGTGGTATGGAAGCATTGTTCAAGTCCAAACCCACATGAAGGCATGTGAAACAAAAAATTACTAGCCCGTAGGGAGAAAACCAACTATAAGATCACATTAAAAAATAATCAGTGCCACATATGTAGAGATAGACAAGGGAAGAGGATATCTATCTTCGATCTTACCGCATCCACCACCTGGAACATCCTCCAATCGTGAATGTGCTCCTAGCCAATGGCTATGACTTCAGTGTCCTCCTTTTGTTCTTCATTTTAATTTTCTATACCTGGGTGGCGAAATAGCCAATGTCAACCGAGGGAACTTGTTTATATCGAAATATAGAAGTGAGTTGTGGTGGTGGAAAACCCCACACCTATTCCCAAAAAAATTGATGGAAAAGAATAGCGGCAACAAATTGAGCCCCACCCAAACAATTGCCTAACTAATGGCGAGACCAAATGTGATGATAACCTCATCCCCTCATAGGGGGATCTCGAATGGCAGGGAGAGGAAAATCCTGAACAACAGTGTAAGGGATGTTTCCCCAGTGATCTAGAATGCTATGAAGGTTGGCCACTTCTAGCATCATCTTTTATCCTTGTACTTGAATTTGCAAAAAAATATATTAGGAAAAATCATCGCTTTGTTAAAAAATTAATATTTGCAATCAATAATAAAATCAGCAAAAAGAGACAAATTTATCTATTTTTAAATGAAGAAAAGTATTTCCACTATAAAAGCATGCGAGACTTAGTTGAAGGCCATGGGTATGCCTAGACAATCCACTAGAAAAAAATTATTCTAGAGAAATGCTTTAGGACAAAAATGTTGAAAGAATCATAAATCAAAGCACATATGATTTGAGCTTTGCGATAAAATATAAAAAAGGTGTATAAGGGTTTCTATTTACCCACAAAACAGTTAATGGGGATCTTGAATACCTAATTGAATGATCTTCTGGCCAATGAGTAACCTATGGTAAAGAATATACCATGCAAAATGATCAATCTTAGGCTAAAGAATGACATAACAGATTGTACAAAATATGTTATGCCAATAGCAAGTAGAAGAGCTCAATGACCAACATGAGTTGATTTTATCCATCATGGGAGGCTTGGGAGACATCAATTTATTACCTTTTTTGGGTCAGTAATTTTGAAAAGGTGTATATGGAAACCATTTCCAATCCTTCAACTAAGGTTTATGAGACAAAAAAATGACTTTTTGCGACGTATCATTGGGAATAGATTCGAGAATGGATTGATATGAGTCTTAGTTTCTATTGACTAATGAGACTTTAATCTTAGCTTTTTGCTAGAGGATAATCCATCTAAAGTGGCGGTTATAGACATCCTACATCGTGCAAATCCCTCATCTCATAAACTTGATGGCATGCACCCAAGGAACCTCAATAAGAGGCACATTGTGGAAGGTATCAAATGGTGACCACCACACTAAATGAGAATTGATAGAGAGCCTAATTTTGAACTAATCTATATTCCATATTACTAAGGGTTTGATTTCTACCAGCATATGAAATTCCTTTTATAACAAATGAGCCAAGCACTTTCAATGTAATTTGTATAAAATACAAGTTTGGGATATCTAAACCCTTCAAGGTCTTGATTCCTGGAGTGGAACCCTTTCAAATATGCTTGTGCAAAATAATTATCCATTTCTCCTGACTTTCAATGGAAAAACCAATCCATTTTTAACAGAGGGAATCTCCCTGACCACCAATGTATAACAAGTCGAGACCCCCAAATTCCTTGGGCATGCAACATAATTACCAACTAACTCGATGAAAATCCTTTATCATCTATAAGCTATCCATGGGGGTTTAATGAATAAAATTTTGGTGTATCACATTCATTCATAACATAATGAATAACATCTTTATTTCAAGCTCTAATTATTGGCATTCTACTATTAATACATACTCCCTATACACTACTTCTATTATAAAATACACATTATATTGTTTTATTAGATAAGGTAATAAAATAGGGATTTTGGATCCCAAAAGCCTTAAAAATTAGATACATCGTGAGAAACTCAAAGGAGAAAAAATATATAACATTGAGAAATAGAAGAAATGACCTCTACTAGTGGTCAGAAGAGAAGAAACCCGAGTGAATGTAAGTCGTACCTAAGGATGAATCAAGGAGACTTATCTCGACCCAAAGATAGGACAACATATTAAGGCTCGCCACCCAAATCCATCCTAGAATAGCTTCTTGTCACATAATTTTTCTTGTGATGGACCTTCGTCCATCCATCACTATCATTCCTGTAAGATGAGTATCTTATCATATAATCATTAATGGGCCGAAGGATCACGTCAAGCTTTCCATTTGAAGATTCAGCCATCCTTTCACCAAAAGGAGGGATCTTTCCCCCCCATCCACTTCCCAACAACCTATAATCCTAGTGCAATAACTGCAAACCTATCCGTTGAGGGGTTGATTTCAAACTTATCGTGTTCCCGCCTAGTCAACCGGTCCTCCCTATCACCTTTACCGACTATTCCCTTGTCCTCCATCAATACCCCATCCACCCTAGTTTGAATCTCCCCACCATACATCACCAAATCCACAGCTAACAAGTGGTCAGTGTGATAAAAAAAGGATATGATCTCTTACCTACCTCCACCACTCATTTTTCCAGCACTGTCTTCCAGCTCCTCCCCCACGTGAACCTTTGTTTCGGTCTTCACACGCTCCAGATTATTTGTTCTAGGAAAGGAAAGATGGGTATTAGAAACAAGCTCCATATTAACAAATTTCCAGTCTTCCTCCTATGAAACATCATCCATTTGAGTGATTGGGACTTCCCACAGAGGCACATCATCTAAGAAGCATGCCTTCTATTGATACCTTACCCATATGCACTTGTTGTAGAAGATTAAGGAACTTTCCACATCAATCTATTGTTCCCATCTTCCCTCCAAGGAGTTAAGAAAGATACTATTGGTTATTTTAGAACACACAGGGATATTAATACATAACCGAGCAAATACTTATCTTGTAAGAGACTTAGTTGTAAGATCAATGTTTGTTATTACTCCCATGGATCTAGATATCCCCTGGAAAACTTCCAGCTCCCTCCTAGAACTCCAAGGGAAAAGCAGGAAGTTGAATCCATGAAGAAAGGGCTTGAAAACAAAAATCATGAGGCATACCTGGCTCTCATCAGTGGAGGCCAAGAGAAACATTTCCATACAACCAAGAATTCCCCAGAAATACACATTATATTACTAGATACTGCATAGCATGTTTTTTGTGACATTTGTAATACCCTTTATTATTTTTGTCACTTTTATGTTGAATGTCTTAGGAATGTGTGTAAGGTGAAATAATAGGAAAACCCATAATATTGCTGGTTTCTATAGGAAAAATGGCCTTAATACACCCACTTGACGACCAATTATTTGTTTTCTATCTGTAATAAAGAATTCAAATTTAACATAGTGATAAAACTATGTGGTAGACTGATGTTTCACCAATTCAAGACAAGAATGAATCATTAGTGTTATGTGAAGGCTTGGGAAAGAGTTAAAATTTTCAAAAGTGTGAGAACCCCAAAGAAAGACATGTGTCTTCCATTAGTACTCTGTGGATAGGTCTAGACCCAAAATTCAAAACCGCGTGGAAAGCAAGTAATTTAATTTATGCTACATGTCAGATATTAGTGAGGTAAGATTTAAAGAGAAAAAAATATCAAGGTTTGTAACATATGATGACATTAATGGATGAAAAGTGTCCACAATTGGTGGTCCAGAGAGTTAAAAAATTAAAAATAAAAAAATACATAGACAATGGTTTTACCAATGCAATATACATGTTCAGTATCAATGGATAAGAGAGTTATGGAGCCCAAGGTTTATATAAATTTTCCATTTGAAATAACACCATTTTATTCCACATGTTTTACATCATTGGCACAATATTTAATAGTTTGGAAAGGTTAACAGTAAGTGGCTATAGTGATTCTCTTAATGTGTTGGAGATCGGTTGAAAGAAGATATTGAAGGTACATGATACATGAGTTCTCTAATCAATGAAAAATTTCATTTATTAGTAGCTCTGGAGTACAACACAAAATTAAATGTTTCAAAGTGTTTAAACTATGCAGTGAATAAGTAAGTTGATATTGAACATGTGGTAGAGATCATGAGAGTTCAAAATTTTGAGGAAAATAGTCAAGGTGAAGAAAAACACATGTGGGGAGTATTAGAGTTATATCAAATTTCACCTCCACATACTTTCTTCACTCCTCCTCCTCCTCCCTTTATCCCCCTTCAATGTACACTAAACCATTTATGTTTTTAAAAATGTTACATTAAAACCCCCTCAACCCCTTATTGCATGTCATTATATGGCATAAAATTTAGGTAATATTATAACAAATTTTATGAAAAAACATGATCACATATTTTTTAGTATGTGAAGCCCACGTGGAGCTAGCACATAATACGTCTTTGAGAAATTTTCTCAATTTTTTGTAAGAATTTTACAGAAGTGACCCAAGTAAAATTTAAGGAACCGTTACACGAAAACCTCAAGGCATTATTGTAACCACACACCATGATTATAACATCCAACCAAGATCTGTAGCACGAACCCCAAAATATATTTACACATGTATGGAGGGACAACACCCAGCCATATATGAGCCCCAGGTTTAAACTATAATGCTAGCACCCGTGCTGAGAATCAAACCTAGGTGGTTAGTCTAATACCAAATGTAATGAACTGTTGCACTAAAAAATAGAGGAGTTAGCGAATCTGGACACTAGGATCATAACATGAAATAATAGTACACATGTGTGGCCTCAAGGAATTTCAAATAAATATAATATCTAACTATATATCATTTAATAAATTGAAATTTAAGATAAGGACACTACACATTAAATAGATATAACAATAAACAAGCAATATTAGGCAAAGGAAATGCAAACACAAGTGATAAGTAGTTTTTTGTGATTGAATCACCTTATCACCATAGGTTTGGAGTGATTTTTTGTAGATTAATGATTAAAATAGGGGTATTTTGGGATGTGTAAGCTCTTATTCTAAAACTAGCATGTGAAGACCTCAAAGAAGGGAGTTCCTCGGAGAAGACACAACTACTTGGGAGATGATGTGTATTTTGGATATTAGTGTCCTCAGGAAAAATATGGATCAAGCTCTTTTTTTGTCACTTATTCTTGTTGTTAGCTCACTATAGTTCGCATCTAGTTTTTTACACCCATTTATGTCACACTGGTACCTGTAAAATCAAAACTAAGTATTATTTTATGCAAATCTAAGGTCCCAGTCAAAATTTATTGCCATCTGGAGATGAGGGTGTCATACTGCAATAAATTTTAGTAGTTAATATACCTTTATGAATTTTAAACTTGCATCACACCCTCCAAAATCTAAAATTTTGGACTTTTGAGATTCAGAGTTTTGGGCATTTTGACTTCGAAGGTCCCTGCACTTTTCATCGCTCAAGTTGGATTGAGAGTTTTGAAATGAAGAACCTCCAAAGTATGAAATTAAGACTTTAGAGTTTGGACTCCGATATCATGTCGCGTGACACTATTCATCGTTCAAGCCAAAAGTTCTAAAATTCAGAAACCCAAAATTTTGAAATTTGGACTTTGAGTTTCAGACCTTTGTCTTCTCGGGGGTTTGGGTTTTTGGATTTTGGGGCTTCAAGTTTCAAGATTTCAGGTGTTTGGGTTTTGTGGTTTTGGGTTTTGTGGTTTTACGGTTTAGGGTTTCAAGGTTTTGGGGTTTCAGGGATTCGGGACTTTAGGTATCGGGGATTCGGGAATTCAGGTTCTAAGGTTAGATTATCCACTTGGCACATGAAACCTACGAAATCCCAAAAACCCGAAGTCTGAATTTTGGAATTCAGGTTTTAGAATTTCTTCTCCGCACATGACAGTATTCACTGCAAGCTCGTGAAACCTCTGAAACTCTAAAAAACCCAAAGACCAAATTTCAAACTTCGCATTTCTGAATTCCCGCTCCTTTTTCATGCTTCTTTCGGCCGAGTACTTGAATTTCGCTTCGTCCTACCTCCAAATTCTCTCACCTCTGAATTTTTAATTTCAGACTTTAGAGCTTCTTCATTTCCTGAAATCCTCTACAATGTGCTCGGCTTGCCTAATATGTTCAACCAATCCTGAAGTGTGATCTCCCTTGGCCGAATCAATCCCTCCTTTTTTATCTGTGGGGGATTTTTTGTCCAATTTCACCTGAGGGGAAAAATTGGATAACACTACCCTATGTAGTGAATAATCCAAACATGCATTCCCTTGTGTTTCTCTTTATATGTGGTAGATATAAAAAATGATAGCCCAAATTACCCATTGGAATAGTTATTAGGTTATTTTTATATATGAGTTATTTATTTTAATTTTGGCTCATAATGACACCAAAATACAACCTAGGTCATGAAAAGAAGATAAGAAAAGACCCAAAGCCAAAGACAACTAAAAAGGGAGAAAAATAAGAAAATATGATAGAATTGCTCAGAATGACATTAACATATAGGTGATATTGTCCTACAATAGGAAAATATATTAAAAAAAGTAAAAGACCAGAACAAGGATATTTGTGACTCAACCAAAAAGATTTAAATGTGAGATAAGAGAGGTAAGGAGAGTAAAACAAAACTAGAAAAGGACCAAAGAGGTGTCATTAGTGCCTAGTTTCTAAACATATAAATCATCTATATATAACAACATATTAGAGGCATAATGTAATGGTAATAAGTACATAATTTAGTGACTACATTTCCCCCCTTATTCTATTTGGATGAAATTCAAGTAGTATAAAATATATAAGAAGAGAGTACCTGAAGTGAGCTGAAAGAATCGTAGCTTGAACATGCCGATAGTAAGAAACATAATGTGGCGAACCATGGACCAATGTTTTTCTCCATGTGGGGTGACCTATAATTTTTTCTGGATTGCGGGTAAATTGAGGGTGTTTGAAAGGACCCACATCATTTTACACTTGAGGATTTTTGAGAGGATCCACAACCTGGTTATAATGAACGGGACCACTATTAGGAACCCAATTGAAGAAACCATGAAACCGAGGTGAAGATGCAGTGACCGTCAACAATGACCACAGTGAGTGGGATAACAATTAGAACATCCACCAGCATCGGCAACGAGAGGAGCAGCCACCAGGATCAGCAACAAACGGAGAAGCCACAAGTGTTAGCAGCGAGAGGAATAGCCACGACCACAATGAGAGGAGCAGCAACAGTGAGCGGAGTAGCCACTAGCATCAGCAGCGAGAGGAGAAGGAGCCACCAGCGTTGACAACGAGAGAAGCAACCACCAGTGTCAGCAGTGAGGAGTAATCACTAGTGTCAGCATGAGCAGAGATGATGCCTCTAGCGGTGAAACCACCTCCAAGTAGGATCGTGCCTCGGGGGGATTTAAAACCAGGTGGGAAAGCACACAACCATGTGACATGACCACACCACTCCCACCCCATCGGCAAAAGTAGTTTTGGGATAACTCTCATGCCACAATGTTAGACATGCCTCGTCACATTGAACACAGGATTCATGCCTGACCCCTACCCTCATCGCATTGAACACCCAGTCATCTTGACACTACGTTGAGATACCACCTCCACCACCAAAGTAGCTGACCCACTCGAAACTGCCTAGCCGAGTAATGATGAACTATAGAGGTGGCCAGCCCGGGGAATGGACCCCGGGACCTCCCACATATAGCCCACATTCCCCACTGCTAGGGTAAACCGGATGGGCTATGTGGGGTGACCTATGTTATCACAAAGGAGATATTGGATATAAATTTTCCAAGGAGATATATAAGACTTTGAAACATGGATATGGAGGGGGGATCCATATCTACCCATTATTCATGGCCCTCCCTGAGTGAATATAAGTAGAGAGAAAAGGAGGGGGGTCATCCCTAATCTATATATCTCCCTTCTATTTCTATAGGGCATATATAATAGTGTAAGTGTCTCGCCTTATATGTGTGTGGTGATATAATAATTTATATGGGGGTGCCCACCCTATAATGAAAAAATTATATCATGTTCTATATGGGAGGCTCTAAACTCCCACATATATAGGGAGGTCAGTGAACCCATTTATCATACTGGGGCACTAGGTTCCCCCTCCACCTCCCCTATAAAGTATGATATGATGTATAGGTAATGACTCCTTAATACTCCCACTATATGATTTAGGCTAATGTAAACTACTATTTTGTTGGAAACAAGTGATCACAGTGATGTGTTGTCATTAGCTTTCAAGTGATGTCAAAGGTTAAAGTGGTTTAATATGGTCTCCTTGAGGTGTCAAGTCATGTTGTCACTGGTGATGTAATATTTGTCTTGAACTTGTCAATGTGCTCAGTGAGAAACTTGTGTATGGTCAAGCACATATGTGGTGTGTATGCTCCAATTATGGGTACTCATGATTTCATGCGTGATTATAAGCATTATATTGAGAATATATGAAAATGTGGAATCTTAGTGTTTACCTTGTGTCTTCAAAGGTTAGTAACTGTGCATTTATCTTAGTAAGTGTAGTTGGTACCTTTGCAGAGAGTTCAAGTCATTAGATCTTGAGGGTCTTGGAATATAGAATATGTACATATCCTGTGGTGTTTGGTATGAACAAAATTATGTATTGACATTCACTGAAGGAAGGGTAGTAGGTTATCCCACATATTAACCCCCTGTTTCCATGAAGACAGTTCACAGGTCAGATTATCGGTGCTCTATGGTCGGAAGACTTAGAACAAACTGTTTTGGAGATAAGTTTGAAGGCCTATTCTTAGCAGGTCTTGGTAGTAATGATGTGTAATGTAGGACTAATAAGGGTATTGAGTCAAGCCTAGTAAGAGTGCATGGAATTTAATTTTAAAATCCATATGAAGAGATGCCAAATATCATACAATATGGGATGTCGTGGAGCGTGTGAAGGAGGTCTAGTGAAATGATGCTAAGTCTATAAAAGAACATGGTAATTAGGAATTACTTCCCATAGGAATAATGAGATAAGGACTATAGAAATTACCGTGTAACGATATTTTCATGATTTAAAAACAACGTGGAATATGTTAGAGGTACTTGATTTGTAAATGGTGTGAGAATTGTGATTTCATAGGTCATGCAAGTTAAAATTAAGCCATGTGTGAGTTAGAGGCCATCCCAAGCATGTGGAGTCAAAATTTTCATAAATCAGTTTCTTTGATAAATGCAAATTGAGCACCTCAACTTCTTAGCATGTGTTCTGAATTGACAGGGATAAAATTAGGATAAATCATAAGATACTTTTTTTGAGGACAATTGGGATAAAAATATACCATGTAAAAGTTGTCTGAGCATTCCTGTCAAATGATTTTGTAAATAGAAGAGTTCTATGTCCATTTGGACTGACACTGGTTTCAAACCCTCCAGGTACCCTCATGTCCTAGTTTTTGATGTTTTTGATCTAATAAGCATGGGTGTATGTGGCACAAGAATTCATTGGAAAATCTCATATAATGAGTCTTAGGTCATGTAAAGGACTCTCTAGGGCTGCAAGAAAATCTTGTTTGTGCAGTGTACATGAGATATAAACCCAGGGATGGTACGTGGATGAAGCACTAGTTTTGACTGAAATTGATTCTAGTACATGTGTGTGTTGGGTGTTTCATGAAGAATGTACCTTATTGTTCCAGATAGCTACATACCATGTCCTATAAATTCTCACAAATTTGTATGAGCAATGGGTTATGTGAGAGAATCTGTGAAGTATAGGTGGTATTTCTCCTTCCTACCGATTAAGAAGCATATGCATGAAATAACCTTTCATGGTAGTATTAAAAAATGTGGGTTTTGTACTTAATCTGCGGGTGATATTGAAATGCTTGAAATGGAAATGAAGTGTTCCGGTACAAATGTTTTCAAGGTGACTGTGATGGAGCTCCTCACAAAATGTATGATCTTGGAAATAGCTTTGACATTCTAAGTCTTACTAGGTTAATTTCAACTATCTTATTTGCTTAGTTAAGAATTCCTATATCATTTATGAGTATGCATTGTCTAAACTTCTATGTAATAAGTAACGCATACAAAATCCTTAGCAGATGGTGTAGTAGGCTCTCATGGAAAAGGTTTCATACTGTGGATTTGGTCTATGAAATCTACTAATTACTTTCTACATGCTAGACTGGGAACTGCGGAATAAGATGCTAGGATTCAATAACAAACCAAATCATGTACATAGGATCTATACAATTCCCCAAAATCTACAAGAGTTGAAGTATAAGTCTATGAATAATCCAAATCAAAACTTGAGGAAAGCACACACATATAACACAACATGTATTGTGATTCACCCAATGTGGGCTATATCCACCAAAGATAGAGATCTCATATATATAATATATATATAGTATGTATATATACCAATTATAGTATAAGATATATAATATAATGTACAAATCTCTTCCCACAAAAGTAAAATGCATGTATCCCTATCTCCTCCTCCAGATCTCTAAATGGATCTAAATGATGCACTACAAACCTGTGCCTGCCAAAACACCAGATGATCTCACATAACCAAGAACTACTGCATCTATTGAAGATGCAACCAAGATCTCTTGTGAATCTGTAAACAAGACCTCTACATGTTGCTACCATGTGTAATCGTAATTGTGCACTAATAAGTAAGTCTCTCCTGTTGATCTCACTACATCAACAGTATGCATACAAGAAGACAACCTCCTCTACTATATCTGGATACTATCTGTACCCACAAGCTCTCCAACGAGCTACAGTACTAGAATATCCTATGGACCAACAATACAACATGATCTCATGGATCTACAATACAAGATCTCACAACAACTTGTGGATTTAAGAAGATGAAAGACTATATGCTTGCCCTATACTATGCAAGCCATTACATTGAGAAAAGACAATACAAAGGAAATATGAAGTGAGAAGACATAACACTCTTCTCACCAGTGTAGATGTACTTACTATTTCCTTTTGTCCAACTTCTCTTCATTAAATCTCTAGTCTTCAAGAAACCTTAATCTTTTTTCTTCATCATCTTTAACCAAGGAGAATTAACATTATTCCTCTATCCTTTTGTTCTAACCCTAGTTTTCTAGCTTATATAAGCTTATACAAACTTAGGGCACCTTAGCTATGCATTTACAACCTTTAGATCACTTTTAAATCAAATGTTAGATCTAATTCCCATGAGTTAAATTATTACAATACTAGCAGTTTTAACATGAAACCTATGTCCATCTCCTTGTACTGAGTTGTAAGGGGAATTCCTCTGCTAAGAGATGACACTTGATATGCTGACCGATGGCGGTAAAAGTCTACTGACCGAGCAAGGTCTCCCTCTGTATTACTGAAAAAGCTAATCCAACTGTATACGAGTTACTGTGGTTGAACCAACCACCTATAATGAATTGTTGATGGAGATAGCAATCTGTCTCCAGAACCCAAGAAGTATCCTATTTGAATGAAGATAAGAGTGCATGAGAATGAGTTGCTACCTGTACCATTTACCTGTACCTGTACAGGATTTTCCTCTACAGACCATGAAAACCATAGGTGGATCCTAAGGTTAGCAAGAAATATTTTACATGACTAAGATATTGCAACAAAATTGAACCACCTGATAAAGTAAGGTGTTTGTCAGAGTGATTACAAGAAGTGAAGTCCATGACATGAAGATCCCACTGAATCGTGGACACCAAGCCTCTTGTATGCAACCAATGCCACTTTGAATAGCTGACTTGCAAGAGATCCCACTAAGAAAGGTGAATTACTGAGGGTGAATTTCAACCATAGCCATACCTATGAGATGATCTATGTGGTCCAACCATTTATCCATGTCTCCATGTAAGATAACCTATGTAAGAGTGATCTAAAGACATTGTCAAACGACTAAGTTGTTGCATAAGTAGCAATTAGGGATCTTGGGAAAAGACTTCCTTGATAAGTTCTACATCTTAGAGAAGGTTAGTGGGTGCTTGAATCCACATTTGGGAGTTGGATAACTCCTATGCAAGTAGAATCTAAACACTAAATACTAGGTGGATCCAACCCTTGGTAAAGAACTTTTGGAGTTGTAAGAGAAACATCCATGTTGAGTAACATGCTCAATTGTGAGCAATCATTGTAACCTTAATAGGACAATAAAAACATCCCCAAGTTATGCTCTTTGGAATTCATGTGCAAAACAAACATCCACATCATGATAGGCTTTCCCACATTACATAGTGTGTTCATATGTACAAACTCTTCATGTACATCCATCCATCCATCTCACCATGCTCTCTGAATGCTTCATGCTTTATCACTGATTAAGACTGGTTATTTTTGGATGGTTGAAGAATGTGCTCATCAATGTTTCAACAAGTTTGAACAAACATGCTAATTCACCCCCCTACTTAGTAATAATGCAAATTTCAACAAACATATCTATCAACGATACTTTATCACAACCATATAGAGTATTTATATCCCCTATTTATGTATGGCAGACATCCAATTATGGTCAATAAACACTATTGTCTATTCAATAATGATAACCGACCATAACCTTTATAATATGTTACACTAGATCATACTAATTGAATGAAGCCACGGTTACTAGATGACCATAGCCGGTCTCTATGGTAGTACGATATTGTAGTTCATTCTCTAATCTTAGAGACCGTCAAGTTTCTCTATCATCTAAACCTAGTTGAATTAATAAATAAGTACTACTCATATCCCATAGGGATATCCAGGCACCACAAAATAAAACCATAAGTGACATCACCATGCAATGAACACAAAATAACTCTAAAATTGTGATTGTCCTCCCAAAAAACTTGTGCCTCATGCAACTCTGAACAGTAGCATACTCCTCTCACTCCGCATGTGCATCTGTGTCCAACCTATAATGCCAAAAACCATGGCATGCTTCCACTTAACATGAACTCCCCTGCGTTGCCTCTAATCACAAGCTCAAAAGCTCTAATATATATCAGTGAGAAATAAAAATAGATAAGAGAAATATAAACTTCTTCCCTTATTAACAAATAAAAATTTTACATCACAAAAGTTTGGACTTCTTATGAAGTAGTTGAATCACCTTTCTTTCATCCATGTGTACTCAACATCTCCGTTACCTACAACTATGTCTCTAAACATGACTTTTTATTGATGAGGATCTAATCCTTAGACTAGATAACCTTGTCCTCAAGATTCCAACACATCCCAAAAATAAAATCCAAACCCACCAAATATTCATGGTGTATATTTTACTTGTGCACACAATCCAAACATAATACCAGTTGCTTCAAATGAAAGAAATAAAACATGAACCATATAGAGATACCTGAATTTGACCCAAGTATCATTGGACTCACAGAGCCAACTCTGTCCTCTTTCTTATTCAAAAATTGAAGTGATCTACTCCATTTATGCTTGTACACACTGTGCAAGAAACCTGATCGTCCAAAACATGACACTAAACCATTCATGCCCTCTTCTAGTGCAAAAACCTAGTACAGATTCACTGCCAAAGAGACCGACCTATGTCGCCTGACTAGTACCGATTCTTCTATGACCGACGCCGATTCCCTGACCGATGTCGGTGTTGTTGGAATGAAAAAAATGACACAGAATTTTCATAATACACTAAACCATGTGTCTACTCTAAACAAATCTGATAGTTGTGCTGAACCAGTCATTTTAAGAAGCACCCAAATCTCATACAAAAACTTAAAACAAAAATAATACATGCAAATAAATTTCACAAAGATGAAACACATCACCTTACCAACACCAATACACTCAACCTCATCTTCAACTGAAGTACATGCTTCTTTGATTGAAGCCCCATATTTGTTCTATGGTAGAGCCTCTCCACCGAAGCCCTGTATCTAATTGCACCAAGGATGCATAACTACTCCTTTATCTCATACTCATATCTAAAAGTTGACAATCATGCCTATGCCTCTAAGAACCAGGGACACCTCAGCAAACAAGACACATTCACTTCATCTTCTCAATTTCTTCATATTTGTGATTTTTTGTTTAAAATCAGGTTATGCAGTAACTGACCATGGTCACCCTGTCGATGTCATTTTCCACCTAACCAACGTCAGTCACTATGTTTTCTAGAAACCTCAAATTTATAGCTTCCACTTGAGATTTAAATCTCTTCCTATAATTTCCACATCAGGAAAAATAAACCCTTCTCTCATATACCTGTCACTAAACCACTAACAATACACTGAGGTAAAACCTTGCTCTAAAATAACCAAGCTCTGAAGCCAGTTGTTGGGAATTTGAGATTGTGTAATAGTGCTATGATTCAATAAAAAAAACCCAATAATGTACATAGGATCTAAACAATTCCCCAAAATATATAGAAGTGGAAGTATAAACTAGAATAATCCAGATCAAAACAAAGTACACACACATAACACAACATGTACCAAGTTTTACCCAATGTGGGCTACGTCCATCAAAGATAGAGATCTCATATATATAATATAATAAGAGTACAAACCAACTCTTCAATATAAGAGTACAATGCATCTCTGCAAGAGTATCTCCTCTCCTCTAGATCTCTAAATGGATCTACATGAGTGCACATCTCACATATCATAGAACTAATGCATCTTTGAACTGCAACTAAGCTTTCCTACAAACAAGACCTCTCACAAGGGTCTACCAATGTGCTACCATAACTGTGCACCAATAAGTAAGTTTCTCCTCCATCTCACTACATCAACCTGTGCATACAAGAAGAAAAAATCCTCTACTATATCTGGAAACTATCTATACCCACAAGCTCTTCAATGAGATACAATACTAGATCTCCTATGGACCAAACAATACAACATGATCTCATGGATCTACAATACAAGATATCACAAAAACTTATGGATCTACAAGATGAAAGACTATGTGTTTTGCATACTATGCAATCCATTACATTGAGACAAGACAATACAAAGGAAATAGAGTAGAAGGCATAACACTCTTCTCACCATTCAAATGTACATGCTATTTCCTAGTGTCCAACTTCTCTTCATTAAAGCTTTGTCTTCATGAAACATTTTTCTTCTTTTTCTTATTATTCATCTTCAACCAAGGAGAATTAACATTCTTCCTCTATCCTTAAGTTATAACAATAGTTTTCTAGCTTATATAAGCTTATAAAAAATTAGGTCACCTTAGCTATGCATTTACAACCTATATATCACCTTTAAATCAAAGGATAGATATAATTCCCATGAGTTAAATATAAAATTCCTCACATAATAAAATGATGCCAGTTCCCTGATCGATGGTGGTTCCTCTACTGACCTATGAAGGTTCCTATTTTGACCGACAATGGTTCCTCTGATGACTGAAGACAATTCCTTTGTTGACTGATGATGGTTAGACAACTGACATTGGTTATTGTGTAAACTAGCCACTTGTAATGCATGCTCATTGTGAAGCAATCTATCTCCAGAACCCAACAATGTTTTCCTTGAAAAAAATCTCTTTGAGGAATTCTGTCAAAAAGTTAACTTGCCTTGTCTATAATTCCACATTTTACATTCATGTCTATCAGGGAAGTTACAAAAATAACAATTGACAAAATTCCTCTAGCCTTTCTGCCTTTTTGGATGTCCATACCTTGCTCTAAAGATCCCATTTTGGGACAAGCATGTATGATGCTAAAAAAGGTTGTGGAATTTGTATTTATATCTCGAAATTAAATTTTCTTAAAACTTTATAAAGCCTTTTCAACAAATCTATTTGTGAATATCCTGTAATGAACGCTTTCCACACAAAACACGTATCTTTGAGGAATTCTTTTAAATATTTCACTTTCCTTTTCTATGCCTTCATATTTTTGTATGCATGTTTAATAGGAAGTTGCAAGCACAAAATCTTACAAAATTCTTCTATCCTTTATACTTTTATGGATTTCCATACGCATTTTCAAAGCTCCCATTTTGGCACAGGTAGGTAGGATGTTGACAAAGGTTGTAAAATTTGGCTTTAAATATACCAATTACATTTGATTGAAACTTTCTAAAGCATTTTCAATGAATCCATTTTACAAATAACCTATAATCAATGTTTTCTATGCGAGCACATATCTTTGAGGCATTCTATCAAATATACATCTAAAAAACATTCTTTTCCCTTATTATTTGATTGTTTTCCATGCACTTCTCTAAAGTTCCCACTTTGAAAGAAGTTGGGAGGATGTTGGAAAAGGTTGTGAAGTCCATCATTAAACCCACTTATTGAATTTTCTTGAAATTTTCAAAGGCCTTCTCAACAAACTTATTTTTGAGAAATCCTACAATCATTGCAATTCATTAGACAATATTAATTTCAAATTTTTTATTAAGGATCTCAAATGCTTCCACACTTTTCCTACATATCTACTAGGGAAATTTCAATTAAATCATATCATAAAGTCCTTTCTCCATAACGATTTTCATATTTCCACACCCTATTTAAAAGATCCTTTTCTAGCACAAGATGGGAGTATGATAGAAAAGGTGAACTAGTCAGATTAGACACATGTTGTTTCCATTTCGTAAAATAGTGTCAATACTTTGAGAGGATGCCCATATCTTTTGTTGTATATGTACCTTGAGATATGATATTATAATGTATATGATTTGATGGAGATGCCAATACGTCACACACATCCCCTTAGTTAGTATAAGTTTGAAATATACAAGGTTATATAGGAATTAATTATATTCAGTAATGAGTCAGTCTACATTAGGATTAGGTGTTACCCATCCATTAAGAGTAATGCATGTCTATATAAAATATGTATTTTATCATCATGAGATGTCAATAATGTATGTGTTGAGTCATCTACTTTATAGAGGTATATTGGAGGTGTCCCCCTCAAATATATTCCCATCTTGGGAGATTATGGAGTTACTCCGGCTTACTCTAGGAGCATTATATGGTGTTTCCCTACCCTAATGGTATTTTTATACATAAATTGAATATTTGGGAATATTGGCCCACAAATATCTCTTGTTTTGTTTTATCTTCTATAAATTATTCATTTATTATATGAAAATATCTTATCAAGTTGTATCAGAGCATCGATCCAAGCAAATTATGAGATAAAACCAAAATGTTTATGATTCACCTATATTTTGAGATTGACTTGGAATTTTATATATACATATTTTTTTGTGTATTAGATAAATTATTCAAGGCATATCTCCTCTAAATTTTAGTGTTTTGGATCTATTTTGTGAAAGACATGTCTGTTTCAGGGTTGAAACCCTAATCTTAAGGTTTCATACATATCTTCTGATTTATGATGAATTAAGCCTTAGATTTTTTGGGTTGATGTGAATACATTTAATGGTGATACCCTTAAAATTTTAGAAAATGTGGATCTAGTTTGAGATATTTATTGTAATTTCATGGTTTTTGAAAATCTTGCTCCATAGGCCATAATATCAGGGACTTATTATTTTTTAAATTTTTTTGAAATAATTCATAAATATAATTGGGGTTTATATTTTTTTCTTACATTATGCCGAACTATAGCCGAAAGGGTTAGAAAATGTTTTGATCAAAAGGGTGTATTTCTAAAACCCTTTTTTTGTGGATTATTGGGATGATAATTTTATATGGAGATAGTGAAATTGATGCCATAGAATGGTGGAAAAAATTTATGGAGAGTTATTCTACATAATTAGATATTTTAAATATTAAAATTTTGGTTTAGTGGCGTTGCATTGTTTTGGTTTTATGATGAAAAGGAATGGTCTAATTGGTCTTGGGAGGAACTGGAACAAGTCTTCATGGATACATGGGAAACAAAAGAAGAAGAGAATGAGGAAGAAGAATAATAATGTAAGGATAGTAGTGAGGAAGAGGAAAATATCATAACAAGAATAATAATTTGATGATGAAGAAGATGAATAAGAAAACGTTGATAATGAAGATGCTACACATGATTCAGAAGGAGAGAACACAGATTAAAATATGAGTTCAAATAGTGCATATCCATGGAAAGATTCAATATGTAGTGCCCGCTTCAAAGAACCACTTGAGACCTAAGAAATAAACTAGGATTAGTTAGGAAAATTATAGAATAATTTTTTTGTAAATTTATTTATTTATTTTTTAACCATTTCCCACCTGTAACTCTCCCTTGTTGCACGTCAACAACCCTCTGTTCATGTGTCAATGCCTTATCCTAACGCGTGTCAACACCTTCTACGCTGTCAACAACCCTATTTTCTCTTGTCAACACCTTCTATTGATGCGTGTCAAAAACCCCATGTTTTCATGTGCCAACATCTTCTATTGACGTGCATCAATAACCCCCCTTTTGTCACGTGTCAACACCTTCTATTGATGTGCATCAACAACCCCCTATTGTAACGCATCAACAACCCCCTATTGTCACGCATCAAAAACCCCCTATTTTCATGTATCAACACCTTCTATTGATGTGCATCAATAAACCTCGGTTTTCACATGTCAACACCTTCTCAAAAAAAAACTTTGCCTTTCAAAGATCAAATTTTCCAATGGAAAATTTATCTCCACTCCTCTGCCGTCACCGAAAAAGCCACGTGTCATCCTCTGATTGGATGCAGGTCAGTGGGGGTGGTGGATAAATTTAAGACATTGAGCCAAAAAGGGTAAAATCCTAAAAATCTCACGCGAGCCTGCATGTCCCATTAGGACACATGTTAGCATGTGATTGGATGTGGGTCCGCAGGGTTGCAGGGAAAATTTTCCAAAGGCAAATTTTCAAAAAGTTAAGTTTCAAAATGAGTCCTCCCCTCTGAAGTGCCACGTGGCAAACATCTGATTGTTTGCGGGTTTACAAGGGCTATGGAATTTTGAGGAAATTTTTCCAAAGGTCGAATTTAAAGTTAACCGTTGAATTTATTTTTATTTTTTTTAAGGCCAAATTGAAGTAAAACTTCAAATGGCCATAAATTTTGATAGGAATTTCATATTTGGGCAAACAAGGAATTTATGGAAAGCTCTCAAAGCACTCTTTGGACATGAGTCATCAATTTTGGATTTTGATGAGGTTTAGGTGGTCGATTGATGAAAATAATTGTAGGATTTTAAAAACAAAACTGGCAATTTTCTCACTTATAAAATTTTGTTTAATTTTTGGTCTTCTTCTAATCTCAACATGTCAATTGGACATGGAGACTTTTTCTAGGATGGATTTAATATATTTTTCAAGGTTTGACTAGATGACTTAGTTGCAATAGATATTTTTCCATCTTTTGACAAAAAAATGGTTGTGCGAGTTTGAAAATTGATTTTATGTAGTTTTAAAGGGTCTTTCTTAAAATTTGAGGTCAAAATGAGTTCCTTAAGACATAATAAGTATAAATTTTAATGTTTCATTTCTTAGTTCATGAGGTAAATTTCGAACTATTCATTTCTTTGGTAAATTATTGCCAGGCTTAAGAAAATTAAAACAGAGATCAAAATTTTAAGATATTTAAAACATTTTCTACCATACAAGCGTGGGGATTCTTTTCAATTTTTATCTGACTCATTTAATTGATCCAACTTATCATTCAAGAGCAATAACAACATTTGATTTCTAATTTTTAATCTAATACAAAGGAACAGAACCCTGTCTATTTCCTCATATGCATTTTCCTTTCACATGGAGATTTCATTTCATCACAACAAATCCATTCCAACACAATAATATAATATTCAAAATAGAATACAATCATTTTATTGAATTCCAACAACAAATTTACAACTCTCTCTTTTTCCATTTGATTTCTAGAATACAATATACAATGCATGTACATTCTTTCACATTTATTTTCAAAAAATAAAGTAGAATATAACTTTTACATTTCGCATTTCAACTTCAATTCTTAATTTTCATTACAAGGTATCTTCTCGTTACAAATAATAATACAATTCATTCACTTTGAAGTGGGAAGGGTTACAATGAATTTTACAATAACAAGGTACTGTCAAACTATGTATTCCTCTTGCTCCAAAACAACAACATGTTAGTTTTCTTCATCCTTTCATCTTGATAACAACAAGGAAGAGGGAAAGGCAACGTTCCCCACCCAACCAAGACATCCAATGAGAAAGGAGAACCCATCATTCCTCATTGGCCCCCAAGCCCCCAACCATATTGAAATAAGAGATGCAATCCAACACATGGCAAAAATTGCTTCCACAGGAAACATGCAGCATTTTAACAATCAAAATAAATTTCAAGAAAGATGTAGTTCCCTACTACATTAACAAATAAAAACAAGATTGAGGCTTCATCAAGAAACTCAAAACAAGAGCAAGGATCTATGGGGAACTACTTATTCCTCCCAATCAGAAATGGGAATCCACCTAAGAAAGCCACCAAAATATATCATCTTCCATACCCTTATGTCCCCCCAAACTTCCTCCTTATGCCCCCCCCAAAGTTTCTCCCTTATGCCCCCCAAAGAGTAAGAAATGCAATATATTTATTTTCCATGGTGGATCCCAATCCCAAACTCCCTCCACAATAAAATTGATGCCATTGGCGTACCCTTATTCCCCCCCATATGAAATCCACATAGCTACACCATATCCTAAGCAGTCTACCCAACCAGCCAACAAACACATAAAATAATCACCATTTCATTACATGCAAAGAAAGAGAAAGAATCATTTCAAAGGGAAAGTTCCTACCTCTCCATAATGGATTTTATTCCCAAACAACAACCTCTTCAATGCCCAAAACACATTCCAAAAACAAAAAATCACAAGCATGCAAAAGTCTCCAAACTCCTTCCATAAGCAAGGCTCCCAAAACCACAAGAGAATTTTCCCCAAGAGGAATAAGCAAAGTTTCAAAAAACACTAACAAAAAAAAGGGTTCGAACTTTAAAGGAGAGGGAGAGAAGAGGGTGATGTGGTTTCCATGTGGGATGCCACATCATTCTTCCTCAACCCCTAAAATAAAAGTTAGCATCACTAGATTAATCACAATAAATAAAAATGACAATCAACTTACACACTCCAAAATGACCCATACCCCAAAAGGACAGAAATTAAATCATATAAGAGAAGTGTAATTACAACTTACCAACAATCATTTCAAAATACATTTAAAAGGTCTACTTTTAATCTCCAAACCATAGGTATGGTTGGTAAATAATTTTAAGAGGTATGTTTAACTTGTCCCAAAAGCCTCCAAAAATAGCCCTTAAGGACAAATTCAAATTCCCAAGAGGATGAAGTGTCTTACACTCCAAAATCTGCTTAAATCCTCTTACACATCTTACATAATCTTACATATCTCTTACATCTTCTTACATGTTTCTTACACACTCTTACAACATTGCATTTAATATCAACAACTTCATTTATTACATCCCTATGACATATTTGATTTATTTATTTAATACATGGTTATTCACAATATTAGCTCAACACATAATAATTAAAGGAAAGTGGTAACACATCACAAATTAAACACATACAAACATTAATAATAAAAAGGAACCAAAATAAAAGCAACACATAAAATCCCTTTGTCACATTTTTAAGGTGATTCCCCCCCATGGGAATCCCTAACAAACACAACACTCAAAAAATAATAGTCACCATGGTGACCTTGTTGAATTCATCCATAATTCTAATATGGTTAGTCTCTAGTCCCCCGACATTTTTGTGATATTTAACCCACAAAACAACAATACCTCCTTTAGCCTCATGGCCATATCAGAACATATAAAATGATATAATTAACATCTCAAGATCAAATATAAATCAAAACAATATCATGAATTCAACATCATCATTTAAATTTAATTAGAAACTATATTATCATCCAAAAGTCTCCATATTATACCTTCTCATAATAGCCAATGTCACATGTCTGAACAACATCTATAACATGTCCATGTCAATCAGTATATCATCATCCTCATATAAGAATGTCTCTAATAATCATCATGCATAATAATTGAATCAAGGTCCATAATAATCCATGGTCTAACATCTACACATCATAATAAATCAAAACATAATAATGTCCATAATAAGATCAACAGTGTCAAGATCAGTAACTAAAAGTGTCAAAGGGAAGTGGGCACTACACAATATTTCAGTTTGAAGGGTGTATTCAAGGAAAATGTAATGGTTTCAAAAAACCCTAGAAGAAAATATAATTTCATAAATATTGGTGTAGGTCACATCTACATGTTCAAGCAAATCATATCAAGGAGGCTCAAGCGGATGGTAAACATATTCAATTTTTTGAATATTTAAAGCTCTCTATGGATAAATATGTTTTACATTTATATTTTTATGCTTTACATATGGATGGTATGGATATTTTTCTTGGATATACTTGGAAAAATACATTGGGAACAATTAATATTAGTGTGCAAAATAAATTTATGATATTATGGTACAAGACAAAAAAAATACGCTGTAATATATCGTACTAAGAAAGCAAAAAATTAATTTCAATATGGAGAATGAAGATGAATTTGAAGAGTGTGAAGAATTAAATAAGGATGATTTATAAGAGGCTGAATAGCATGATTTAAAAGGCAAAAATAATTCATCTACTCAAGAGAAAAAAAATAGAAAACAAGGTGGAAGAGGAAAAGAAAGTTAAGGAAACGGAAGAGGATACTAAGGTTGCAATATATCGACACTGAATTCATAATGAGAGGAAAAAATCATGGAGAAATGTTAGGACACATGAGGATAGAAATTTATATGGATATATAGGGAATTGGAGGATAAATCATTATGGCTATACACGGAATCAATGGAGAAACAATTATATGACATGGAATCACAGGAATAATTATTATAGATATGCATGGATGCCAAAGCGGAACACATATTGACATGGATGGAATAAGAGGAGTGCAATTAAATATGGAATAAAGTTTAGAGAAGCACCACCCACTAATATTTCATATGGGTGGTTAGATGATTGAGCATGGTGACAAGTGTGTAATTATTTAAAACATACTCACTATATAGATTCTTCTTATGTTCCGAGGACGAAACATGTCAAGGAGGGATGAAATGATATGTATCTTGGGATATGATATTATAATTTATATGGGTTGATGGATATTCTAACATGTGGTACACATCCCCTTAGTATATATTTATAATATATGGGGTCACATAGGAATTAGTTATATTGGGTAATGAGTCAACCTACATTGGGATCAGGTGTTACCCATATAGTAAGAGTAATTTGTATGTCTATATACATGATGTGAGTATCACTATGAGGTGTGATAGATGTATGTGTTGAGTCTTCTATTTGTTAGATTTATGTTAGAGGCGTCCCTTTCAAAGTGGATTCCCATCTTGGGAGATTATGAAGTTACTCATTCCTTAACGAGCATTGTATGGTGTTGCCCTACCCTAAGGGTATTATTATGCATATATTGAATATTTTGGGATATTGGCCCAAAAATATCACTTGTGTTCTATTATATTGTTTAAATTATTCATTTATTATATGCAAAGATCTTATCACCAAGGTACCTATGAGTCCAACATTCTAGAAATAAATATAGGTCACTCTTTTGTGATGTAATATATATGATTAGAGGATTTCATTCGTCTTATTCATCATTACCCATGGGGAGATCCTTTATTATTTTTATTGGGTGTGCAATATCATAGTGGAGAGTTCAAAGGTATACTTCCTGTACTAAAATTTTATAAATCTTACCTTATGAATTGGAAAGAGTGGCATGGTTTGCAGTTGAAAATATTCAACATAATGGAAATTCTCATGTTACATCATTAAACTATACTCCTCATCACAAATTTTTTTCCTAAATTACATTGAAATTTCCTTGACTAGTCTAGCAAGACTAAATAAATCTATATGCCCATGGTTACAAAGACACTAGCTTACAATTTGCAGCCTATCTTTGTTTATCTATCTAGTATGAATTTATTCTGATGTTTGTTTCTATTTTGGTCCTCATTTTACAACTCCTTGAGTTTGATTCTCACATAATAATGTGATGTTTTTCATTTCATGAATCTATGGATGTTATCACCTTCTCCCTCTATTTCTCTAGACATAATACAATAGGAACAAAGGATCGAGAATAAAAATCCATCCAATTCTTCAATTTTAGTTTAGAGTGATAAATATACATTAGATAATGACATTCAACCAAGAGATAAATATAAAAGGTAATAGAGGAGAATAATGAATTGTCATGGAAAGTTGGGTGGATATAGAAGAACATTAGGATCCAACCTTTATCATATAGATACCACTAATAGACAACCTAAGAACCCATCCCTAAGATGGTTTGATGAAGATTTATTTATTTACCCTCTATTGATGGGTAGCTTCATTGCTTATTGTTTCTTTAGTAAGTTGTTATATTGGCAAGGTAACTTCTAACAATTTTTTCTCATATAAGCACATGCAACATGTGTCATATCTGATAAAGTTTTATTTGATGTCAAACTATGAGCCTGTGCCTAAATAGGAGAATTGAAATAGTGTACGACCATCCACAAAATCATCATGGGGAATGTAATTTTTTAATATATTTTAGTTGCATGTGGGAAGGTAAATGTGCATGAAAAATGTGGAAGCATACACAATGCATGTAGACTGTTTGAAAAAATGGTTGAAATATGTGTTGTGTGATGGATTGCAATGATTCAAGGATATGCACATAATAGGCTTGTTTAAAATGACTCAGAAAATTTAAAGATAATGCAATTGAAAGATATTAAGATAGACTCAAAATATTTGCAAGCGCCCTCACATCATATGTAGCTTCCCAACACAGAAATAAGTTTGAGTTTTTCCAAGGTTTCTTGTTGTATGATTGATTGAGCAAGTATTTTGGAGTTTTCTTTCAAGCTCGAAGATAACTGCATGTGTTGAAGCTTTTAGTCATGCAATTATTTGTACATGGTAAAATTATTGAATTCATAAAACATGTGAATGTATACTGTTGTACAAAATTTGAAAGAGGCTTTTCATCAACACACCTAAATGAAAAAATTCCTCTTGCAATGTAGAGCAATGAAACATATATTCATTTTTAAAGGATTTTTTCCTCTTCTTTCATAGAAAATTAGAGCAAGTTTGTAGTCCAATAGTTATGTCCACAGATCAAAAAATAGAGCAATTTTAGGTCAAATGTCCAATTTTTGAGACTATTAAAAAGCCAAACTCCCACCCATCTAACAATATATATATATAATGTATATGTATTCTAATCAAGTTTTTACTAATTTTCATTTGGGCGGGATGTATTATTGCATATTGTCACGTTGAATTATTGGTCAGCTAAAGTGCTCTGTAAGGTTGTTTTGTGTACTGTAGCAGAAATACCAATGTTTCAGAGAAGTTAAGTGGGTAAAATGAATGGTAAATGCTAGCGGTAGTGATTTTCATAAGTAATCTTCAATGTTAGAACAAAGGAATATATTTCTAGAGCTAGCCAAGTAAAACTACATGTTTATACCTTCTAGAAGACTATTACTAGCTCTGAGTATACTTCAAAGTAAAATTGAACATATCATTTTAATGATATTGTTGACACATTGTAATGCTTTGGGGTACTTCTTGGAGGCTTGGAGCCTTTGATTAATCATATTTTTTTTTATTATTGGAAAATAGTTTTTTGAAAGGGACTATACCCTTGAATACAAAAGAAGGCCTGAGAGTCCGGAATAAGAGTGAGAAACAGAGAGAATGGATCAAGATCCAAGTGTTATAATGAAGCTCTAAGTATCTCAGAATTAGCTACTCAAACGAGACAAAACAGCAAAACAACAGCAAAAAAATAGTAAACCAGACCACAGAGAAACAACAAAAAAAACAACTAAAAGCAGCAGAAGCATCCAGAACTACTTCTTGGCAGCTTTATCGATACTGATCTTGACTCTCTTCCAGGCATGAAACATACTCAAAGCAGTCATATGGGCAGCATCAGTCTTATCAAGCTCCTCAATGGTTATTTTGCTTTCTTTTTCGTTGCCCCAAAGTGCAGTTGGGACACCGCTGAGGTTGGAAACACTTTTGGCATGACCCTCGATGAACTCCTCAATCGCCCTAAAGGCGGAAATGTTGTAATCATGTCTAGTCTTGGCCTTCCCTAAGTGGGAGTCTAAGGAGGTCAACTTCTTGTATATGTCATCAATCTGACTGCTATCAATGTTCCCCTCCCCCTCCATGTTTTTCTTGCCTTTCTGTTTAGTTAGGTTCTTGACCTCATCCTTCAACAATTTCATCTCAGCCTCTAAGGCATCCAACCTCTTAGAAGAGCTATCCATCTGCACTTCCCGAGGACTGGCACTACTGATATTTAGCAGGGGTCATGTGCAATCTCAAGTTCAAAAGCCTCCTTCCTCCACAGCAAGAGTCTCAAGGTTGAGCCTCTTGGAAGGCCTTGGTGATTGGTCTTTTAGAGGTAGAGGCGAGGTGGGTGACGGGGAGCAGCAGAAGGGGGAATGGAAGGAGAAGTTTTTGTAGCCGGCATGGGGGTGGCAGCAACTGGTAGCGGGGGGCAGCAGGAGAAACAGGGCTAGCAAGCAGCAGAGCCCATCAAAGGGGGAGCCGGGCTAGGAGAGGAAGGAAGACCATGGTACTTAAGAAGGCAGCATTTATGAATCAATAAAATAAGTCCTTGATGCAAGGGGAACCGCCTGGGTGTGCTTCTTAAACTCCAAAATGGAGTGTTCAAGGGAGTTCAGCAGATAATGGGGGAAGAAAACCAATCGATTTGTACGGAAGTGTTTTAAAAAGATAAGATTTTTAGCAGGGACAGTGACAAACCTACCTTCCAGGGAGATGAATCGAATCATCATGCGAGTGACCTCATCATAGGGTGGTGGAATTGAGCTGACAAGTAGGCTCACTATGCCAAATGTGAGCTTCTCAGTTCCCTCCACAAATCTTCTTTCTTCAGCATCTCTGTCAACCCTTTTGTTGAAGAAGCGGTATCCCTCCAAACTAAGGCCAGTCGCTTTAACAATAAGAATCTTCATTGACTAATATCTTCTGTACCCCCGTAGTCGAGAGTCCCGCTCTTTCCACTCCTTAGAAAAGTGTACATAAATGCTTTGGTCATGCCCCTGCACCTTATCAATGAAGTTGGTGAAGCCTTCCTTTGCTGAGAGTGTTCCAAAGCTCTGTATTTTCCTTCCAGTCAGGGTCCGTGCATGGCTCAATTTGGTAGGGAGGTCCTCCCATCTTCTCTGTGATAATCCTGGTTACAGCAATTTCTCAAATGTCTATGAGTGTAGAGACCTATCCGCTTCTTGCTGTTGAAGGCCGCACAAAACTGGGAACTATAGTCGTTGCTCTTCTCACGAATGGCTGCGTAACTGTTGAATTGAGCCTGCGGGAAGTCGCGCATGAGAGTAACCCTTTCCCCTGTCAAAAATCACATTACATCTATCATCGGTTTCCGATGAGCTATGAATCCGGATATCAACAGATGTAGTACATCTCGCATGCGCGATTTTGATTAATCATATTATGAGTTGTTATTTTTAGTTAGTTATATTTTTGTTGTGTATTTGGTTAATTCTTGTTTATTAGGTTGGAATTTATATATTTTTTAATTTTTTTTATAGATGGAACCAACTTTTTTTAGCCATGTCCATGTATCAGATACTCTTAGACCCATACCCATATCCAAAACGTATCAGTAAATTAGGATAAATATATAATTATATACCCTATTCCAAATCCCCTTTTTGGGCACATGAAGGTAGGATGATTGTAAAGGTTTTCAAATTTAGTTTTAAACCAAACAATTACATTTTCTTGAAAATTTTCTAAATCCTTTTCAATGAATCCATTTTGTGTATAATCCTGTAATCCAATTCTATCCATGAGAACACACTCTCTTTGAGGCATTTTTTCAAAGAGTTCTTGTTTTTTGTCTCTACTTCCACATTTTGCATACATGTTTACTAAGGAAGTTGCAACTAAAACATCTAGAAAAATTCCTCTATCATTTATTTTATGTATGTCCATAACTTTTTCTAAATCTCCCATTTTGGCATAAGGTGGGAGTATGATAGAAAATGTAATTTGGGGTTAGAGACTTATATTTTGCATATATTGAAAACACATAAAAGAGAGGAATCTGTTATTGTCAATATCAATATTTTGTATACCATCACCTACTTGGAAATTGTAACTTGGCATTATTGACTTATAAGTTTAGAGTGTATGTAAAAATGGTGTATGTTTAAAAACCATATTTATTGAATGTGATAAATTGGGAGGTATAGAGTAATGTTTGGTATATTTGAGAAAGTTGTTTCTTACACTAGAGATTGATATGTCAATTATTTAATGTTATAGTTTCCATTAATTTCATGGTATCAAAAATATTGATATTGCGTATTCTATTATATATATTTTTGGGTGTATTTATGATATTTTTATTAAAAATAACATTGTCAAATAGCTATCAACTATAAACTACACCTTTACATTGACACTTACATGACCAAATTGACATAGTTTTGAATGTTAGCGCTCTCACATGACATAGTTTACTGAATTTTTATTTTTTTAGAAAATAAATCTATGGCTATGATCACATTTGCAAACACTAAACTTTATAAGGTAGCTAAAATCCAAAAAATATAGATATTAAAGAGCTTAAAAGGTTCATGCACAACCTCATCTATTGAATGTGGTTTGGGTGAATATTATTTTGTATTTGTTCCTCCTATTTATTATTGTACATTAGTAAATAATGCATAGCTTTGTTCTTGTATGAAATTATTATATCCTTATTTTATGAATATTATACATTACGACATATTTTCATGTGTTCTTTTCATTGTTGATTGATTTTGTTTTTTTTGTGAAATGTCTAAGTTTTAAGAAATGCATCTAGTCCAACCAAATGTTACTCTCCATGGAAAAAATAAAAAGGTATTGATACAAGTCTAGTGACGTGCAATATAGAATTGAAAAAATATCAAAAACATTTCATCATTACATGGTTGAAATATGGAAAAGGTTTACATTTAAAATTGAGTTAACATATAGTGCTAAAAATTTGTGACAGTACAAACAATAACTCAATATATTGTTAAAATGGAAGGAACATGTGAGATGTATTTACGCAAGCCTCTTCTCCTATGATGGCCTGTGATAAATAGATAGAAAATGTTTGTACTAGTCCCCTTGAGCTTCACTAGAGATGAAATTAGGGCATTTGGCTAGAGTGGTAGATTATAAAACCAACACCTAACCTTGTGTCCATGCCATCCTAGGTGATACTTGGATCATGTCTACTAGATATAGAGTAGAGCATATAGACATTTTTTGAAGCATAGCAGAAGTAAGTTATTGTCAGATGTAGTCATAAGTGTCCTAGATGTAGTAACAAGTGTCTTTGTTACATTCCACAAGAACACATCTCTTCAAGGCTCTACCAAATAGTTCACATGCCTTGTCTATGCTTCCACATTTTTCATACATATCTACTAGGGTTGCTGAAAATTTGATCTGAAATGTTTCCTCCATCCTTTATAGTTTGATGGATGTACATACCCTATCCAAAGTCCCCATTCTGGCATAGGATGGTAGGATACTAGAAAATCTTGTTGAATTTAGATTTAAACCTGGCAATTACATTTTCTTGAAATTTTCTAAAGTATTTTTAGAATCCATTTTTTTCATATCTTGTAATCAATTACATCCATGAGAACACATCTCTTTGAGGTATTCTTTCAAATAGTTCATGTGCTTTGTCTATGTTTCCACAATTTGCATACATGTCTACTAGGGAAGCTGCAACTACAACATCTGGAAAAATTCCTCAATCCTTTATGATTTTATGGATTTTCATACCTTCCAAATATTCCATTTTGGCATAAGCTGGGAGTATGCTGGAAAATACTAAAAAATCAGTTTCCTGTGAATTTTTTAATTTTTTCTTGGTTTTTAGAAGACAGTTGGGGATTCCACTAAAACTCAAAGAAGAAGCAGAAAACACTCCAATTCCACCATATTCATTTTTTGTCATGCATTTCACAGTAAAAATAGATGTTATATCATGAGGGGGTTAAAATGCCCTATTCAAAATCTCCCATTTTGATAAAGGATGAGAGGATATTGAGAAAGGTGTGTCCTTTTGCTTTACACTAGATGATTGCATTTTCTTAAAAAGTTCCAAAGCATTTTCAATAGACCCAATTTTTTTTGTATCCTACAATAATGAAAATCCATGAGACCACACATATTTCAGGAATTTTTTTGAATATTTAACGTGCATCGGGTATGCCTTCAAATTTTACATACATGTTTAATAGTTCCCTTGCCAACACATATAGTCTCTAAAAATTAACAGAGATGTTAATAATTATTAAAGATTCTAAGACTTCATTTTTACTTGCCTTTATATTTGATTAGACCTTCTGGGACCATACATAGAAAGTAGTTTCCTACTGATGTTTTGTTTTTTAATTTTTTTTTTTTTTCTAGTTTTAGAAGACAGATTGGTATGTAGCTAAAATCAGAAGAAGCAACAAAAATCATTCCATTTCCACCATATTTAGGTGTTATCATACTTATGATAGTTAGTGAGGGGGGGAGGAAAATACCATGTTCTAAGTATCCTATATTGATAGAGGCTGAGACGATGTTGAAAAAGGTTATGGCCTATATCTTTACACATGTCGATTTCATTTTCCTTAAAAATTACCAAGACCTTTTCAACAAACCCATTATTTTCATATCCCACAATCTCTACAGTCCATGAGACCGCATATATTTTAGGGATTTTTCCAAATAGTTCATGTGCATTGTGTATGCCTCCACATTTTCCATTCATGTTTACTTTAGCACCTACAGAAACATGTAAAAACATTTCCCTTCTATGATGCATCAATGGACATCCATACATTGTTCTAATTCTCCCATTTTTCACAAGATGGGAAGAAAACAACAAATGTTGTGGAGTATGGCTTAAAACATGCCAATAGTATTCTCTTGAAAGGCTCCTATGCAGTTTAAAAACAATAATTTTTTCCATATCCTGCAATAATTATAGTCCATGAGACCGAATTTCATGTAGGAATTTATTCAAAATATTTCACATGCCTTATGCAGGGTTTCACATTTTGCAAACATATCTCCCATGGAACTTGCAACTACAACGTTTTTCATATATCCATTCTCCATAATGCTTCGATGGATGTCCATGCCTAGTTTGGAAGCTCTTATTTTTTACATAGGTTGGTAGCATGTTAGTAAAGGTGACCTGACCAGATTGGACACTTGTTGGTTGTAGTTAGTGAAATAACTTGGATGCTTCATGAAGAACTAAAAAAGTTAGAAACCTATTGATTGCATTTGGTGAAATAGTATCAATACTGCATGAGGATGTTCATGTCTTATGTTAGCTGCACTTAACACAAAATATTTTATAAGTTATTTCTGGGAAAATTTGTCTTCCAAAAAACACAATGAAAAATGGCTCATCAAAGAAATATGCCTCACGTAAAAATGTAGAAACGAATTTGATTCATAGTCTTGAATTTGACTTAACTTTTAAGTTTTATAGATTATAATTAGGACAATGGAATGGTTTAAACTTAAGTTGTAACTTTAACTTAAAATTTATGTAACGTTCCAAAGTCCTAGTCTTTCCTGTCATCCTAACTTCCAGTAATGCCTAACAATCCATCTTTATTTTTCCAGTCATTGGAAAATACATGCCTTGGAAAGAAATAGCTCTTGTGGGGTTCTAGAAATTGGAATCAAATATTTTTACGCAAGTATTTCAACATGTATGAAATTTTGGTTTGTTTTATCTATCTTCTTTTTATGTTACAAGATTTGATCAAAAATACTTCTCCAAATATAGGTTTAAAATAAATGAGGAAGTAGATTTTTATAGATTATTTTTTATCTCATCACTTTAAAGTTAAATCCTGAAAATGTGAGAGACATCATATAATACATGTTTTTTTTGAATAAATTTAAGTTTAATTTTGCGAAATGTTTTATATACATTTTTTTGTTAAAAAAAATCATTTTGTTTGAGACATGTAATTAACTATAAAAAATTTATGAGACACCATAAAATCATAAAATCGATGGTTAACTAGTTTTAATTTGGTTTTGATGGGTTGCTGATTACAAAATATCTTTATCACTCATACATCACATCTTGTACATTTGTTGGTAGTGAAATAAAGGTAGCTTTTTTATTATTGGTGATTTCTATTGTCTTCATTATAGGGTTTTTAATAAATATGTAAGATTCGTATAAAAAATCATTTTTTGGAAGCCATAATGTGTTTGATATCTGTGTGCAAAATCTGAAGAGTCTATGCATAAGTATACACTTGAATTTTGTATTTTTATGTTTGATTATTCATTGTGTCATAATTTTTTTAAAAAAAAATTGATGAGAAATATTTAAATATGGTGCTATGTATGCAACCGCTTGAAGCGATCGAAGCTAACTTGGACTACAACATATAAAAAACAACATAATAAGGTGATAAATTAATTATTCCTTTACAAAATGAATTAAGTATTATCTATTAGTGTAGTCCACTCATGTTGGTTTGGTTATTACTAGGATATTCATGTTGAACAAGTAAAAAAGAAAAGATGCAAGACATCCAAGCCATATTCTAGGTCCATTTTTTTTTACTTCTCTTTTGAAATTATCTAGAAGAAGATAATTGGGTAGAAAGAGGTTTGAACTACTACCCGTGAAGATTGTCTTTGGGGTACGGCCTCATCTGTTATAGTTCTTTTGTCAAAATTTTATGAAATTATAAATACCCTTCTATATTCTTTAGACCCTTATTACTGACACCATCTTTGGCTATAATTTTTTTCAAAGAAATCAAGGAAAGAATAAAGAAGAACAAAGATGATAAGAAAGCAAAAAAAGGTAGCAATGGTTTCAAAGACTCAAGAGGGCATAATCCAAGATGTCTAAGGCTGCAACTTCCCAAAGGTCCTAAGCTCAGTGGTCGAGGTGAAAACCGATTAAGAGGAAGTAAAAACATTTAGTCTTCCTATTCTGAGGAAGTTCCACACTTTTTTTGTAAAACTAGGTGGAAAGAATTAGCTAAAACATCTATGTCTGCTTGTTTAGAGGTGTCAAAGTACAATTTTTACTCAATAAACATGTGTACCGGTCTATGTCAAGGGTTAACAATGTTTAGGAACCCTTTTTTATGTTCTCTTTTTTATACTAATAAAAGGTTTGTGGACCCATTTGTGAGCGCAAGATTCAACCAAAATTGGGTTTTATTTATAGTATTGATTAGCAGGTGTCAACATTAAAAGAATTGTAGTTATTTTTTATTGTTGAAATTCAATTTTTTATTCATTAAATTTATATTTTCTCAACAGAAAAATCCAAATTCGTAGTATCTCTAAAGAGAAAAAATTAAAATTTGTAATGTCTCTAGATAGACAAATTTTTTATAATTCCCAATGTCTGTAAAGAGACAAAAATGATATTGTATCTCAAGAGTCACAAAGATGTTGTCTCTCAGAAAACATACATATGTATTAATCTATATTCTCTCTAGAGAGACAATAATTAGAGATGCCCACTTTGAGACAATATTGGAGACAATATCCAACTTTTTTTATCATCTCAATTTGAGATAATTTATCCAGTTATCGTCTCTAATATTGTCTCAAATCCCCCCTTGTAGTAGTATGATAAGTATCTCTTATGTTAGCAATATTTTCATTCGATGCTTACAAATGTGTGTCCCTTATGAAAAATATGTGTTATTTTGAATTCTTCATAATGCGCACCAAAGAAAACCATAAATCATAGCATTTCACAAGTTTTTGTAGTGTTCTATGGGTTCTGAAGTGTTCTGCTACTTTTTGTAGTGTTCAGTGGGTTTTTTAATGTTCTGTAGGTGTATGTTGTGCTTCACGAGTTTTGAAGTGCTCCTCAAGTTTTACAGTGCTCCATGGGTGTCTGTGGTATATTGCAAGTTGTAATAGTGCCTTGCACAATGAAGGACCGGACTTAAGTATTTTTTATGTTGACAACAATGATGTGCAATGATGATAGTTGCGTAACAAAGAGAAAACTTCAATATGTGCATTATTTTCTGTGATGGTCATGGATTACCGTGAGACCAAGATAAAATAGGCGATGTCTGCAAGTGTCTTGGAAAAATACAAATATTAAAATTTTCAAGTATACTAAAGTCGAATCATGATGAATATTCTAAAATATGTTGACTCATGAAAATTCATATTTGTTCATAAAATGAACATAATATATAAGTGAATTCAATTGTGAATTCATGTGTACACTTACGGTATGATGATCCCATTTTGAAAAGATAAGGAACAAAGTAAAACAGAGAAACATTTAAGGAATATATATCAAAAGATTTGTGAAGAAAGAGGAAGAGAAAACTCTATTATTGATTATGACACTATTGAATATGTTTATGGATATTATTGTAGTTTTGATTTAGCATGATGTTAGATGTTAGAGCATGGAATATTGTTGTTTTCAATTCACATATGATGCATGTGGATTATTGGAGACACTCTATATTGATGTTGATACACTGTTTGGCATGGTTATATGTGTGTGTGTTTGTGTTTTTCATACATGTGATATTTTTCCATATTGGGTAAAACTAGAAAATTGAACTAATCTTGTGATCATATGATGATTGATGAAATTTTAAATGATATTGTTACTTGCCTAGATGATGTTGTGATTCATATATAGATGATTTTAGAAGTTATATTTTATATTTATTTTGGATGTTCTGATGCGAACCACGAGGCCAAAGGAGGTATTTGTATTTTTGCAGGTAAACATGTCACAAAAACCATTGGGGAATTAGAGACCAACCACATTGGAATTCTAGATGAATTCAACAAGGGTCACCATGGCAACATGTAATTGTTTTGTGTATGTTTGTATTGTTGTTAGGGGTTCCCATGGGGGGTCACCTTCGAATGTGACCAAGGGGTTATTTGTATTCTTTTATTTAGTTCCTTTATTTAATTTTAGTATGTGTTTATTTAAGTGATGTGTTTCCCCTTTATTATTTTTTTAATTAATTATGTCTAGAACTATGAGTTATCATGTTGCTAAGAAAATTAATTAAAATGGGTCAAAGAATGTATTTATTAGAGTTGATGGCTCTTGGATTAAGTGTTGTAAGTGATGTGTAAGTAATGTGTAAGTAACTTGAGTGTGAAACACTCCACCTTCCTTTGGAAATTCGGATCTGTCCTTAGGGGCTGATTTTGGAGGCTTGTGGGACAAGTTAAACTTGTCCCACACCTCTTAAATTGTTACACCAACCTTACCTATGGGTTGAGGAGTTAAAAATAGGCTTCATGATGTATTTTTGAAAGATAAGTTGTAAACTTTAGTGCACTTTATTACATGTAATTAATTTTGGTCCTTAATGGGTGTGGGCTTGGATTGAGTGTGTAAGTAAAACTGTCATTTTATTCACCCACTTTTTTATTGTGCCTTGGAGATTGAAGTTTACTTGTGAGGTGGAGTTGAGGATGTGTGATGTGGCATCCTACATGGATCCACTTCATTCTCCTCTCTCGCTTTTTATTTATTCGAATTCCTTGGCTTGTTTTGGGGTTACTTCATTTGGTTTTGAGCTCTTGTAATTTTGGAGAGAGTTAGATATTTTGAGTGCTTGTGGATTGTTGGAGCTTTTAGACTGTTTGGATTGGAAAAGATTGGTTGTTGAACTTTGGATTAAGCTCTACCATGGCGAGGTAGGAGCTTGGCTCTTTGAAATGTTATTCTTTTATTTATGCATATGTGAATGTTTTGGTATGTTTGTTGGCTGGTTGGGTAGATTTCCTAGCTATGGTGTAGAAGAAGCCTTTAATCTCTACCATGGAGTGGTAGGAGCTTGGCTCTTTAAAATTTTCTTATTTTATTTATGCATACGTGAATTTTTTTAATGTTTTGGTATGTTTGTTTGCTGGTTGGGAAAATTACCTAAGTATGGTGTAGGAGAAGACTATGGGGATCTCTTGTGGGGAGGCATAAGATTATTGGGGAGGTATAAGTGTTATTGTGAAGGGAGTTTGGGATTGGGTTCCACCTTGTAAAATAAATAGCTTTCATTTCTTACTCGTTATGGGGTTCCATAAGAGTGTGGGGAGGCATAAGAGAATTGGAGGTATAAGAGGTACTTGGGGGAGGCATAAGGGCATGTAGGGGTTTTGAAATGATATATATATATATATATATATATATATTGGTAGTTTGTTTTAAGGTGGACACCCATTTCCCCTTTGGGAGGTAGAAGCACCTTCCCCCATAGTTCTTGCTCCTTTGGCTTGTGCATGATGAAACTTGCGTATTTTTTTGTTGTTTTTCAGTGGTTGCAAACTGCCGTATGTATTTGGACTGTGTTTTGTTTGTGAAAATTGTTTTTGTGTTGTGGAAGTTTGTTTTTTCCATGAGTTAAAATCCATTTCTTATTGCATTGTGGTTGGGGTTCGGGGGCCAATGAGGAGGACAGATTCTCCTCTTCATTAGAATTCTATGTTGGGTGGAGACTGTTGCCTCTTCCCCTTGTTTGTTGTGATCAAATTGAAAAATTGTGGATTTTCTTATTGCTTTTCTGGAGCTGAGAATGAAGACATATTTGGCAGTCCTCTTGGGGTTTCCTTATTGTAAACATTTCCCACTTTAAGTGGATGGCATTGTGACATTGTTGTGGTGAAAATTTGCTCTGTATTGGAAATGGAACCTACATTCGAATATGAAAGATATATTTTGTAATATGTTTTGTGAAAAGAAAAGAGAAAGATATGTATTCTGTAAGTTGTATTTCGATAAATGTGAAAGAAGTTGTAAAATAATCATTTTGGTTTAATAAAAGTTGTATTATTTTCAAAAAATGGTGTTGTTCTTATTTGAAATCTATGTGTGAAATATATTATGAAATCTCTGTTTGAAAATTGGAGGACATATGAAGAAATATTACATTACTTTGTTTCAATTGAAATGGATGATTTGGAAATAGAATATGGTAAAATTAGATTTAAGAGAACTTAAATAATTAAAGGATGTTAAATGAAAATAGATCTATTCGAATTTGAGCTCTGTTAGATGTTTTCAAACTTGCAAATTATTATCAGAAGATATAAAGATCAACCCTTGCAATAATGAAATACAAATTGAAACAATAATGTAAGGTAAGGAAGATCAAAATGCATCCCAAATAGACTATATTGTTTAATAAATTTTAATACAACTTTATTAATCGGACTAAAGGTAGAAAGATGTATTTCAAGAGTAAGGAATTAAATCCAACTTGAAAATCTCAACCTTAATCATTTAATCCTTGCAAAAATCTATCTATATCTTCCAAGTGCATTTCTCCCTGCCTTTTGGGTGTGATGAAGAAGAAGAATGGCAGATTTGAATTCATTCTATTAATTTTAAAACTCCAGTTCACATTTTAATGGCATAAAAGATTTTTTCTTAAAATTTACGCACCTAATTCTATCAAAAATAAAATTTTAAGCTTATTGTGAAAAGAGGAGGTTAATACCTTTCCAAAAAGTCATCATTTTCTCAAATCTGAGCTTCTAGTCGAAAGTTAGGGCCATTTGAAGTTGTTTTTCTTTGTTTAGTTAAAAAAAAAACTAACTGTCAAATTTAATATAATAGAATATTGCTAGGCAGACCCGCAGGACGAAATATATCTTTTGCAATTTTTGCCCAAAAAACTCAAAAAACATAAAGTTCCCCGCTGCTCCGCTGGTCTAAAACCTTCCTTTTAGGTGGAAAATTTTCTAACTTTGAAATTTTCACTTTTGGAAAATTAGCAAAAATTTCTCCTCGCGGCCCCGCATCCCCACCCCTTCGGTTTTGAAAAGTATTTCCATGGGCCCGTGGGCCCACATCCTTAGACTTAACATTTTTAAAATTTTGGCAAAAATTCCTAAGTTCCTCTGTAGGCCTACCTCCCCGCATGTCACTGTGGGTTTGACACGTGGCATCCTTGGGCGTCGACTGAGGCGCGGTTTGTCTTATACCCTTAACGTTTTTTATTTTAAAAGTCAAAATTTCTAAGTTTCCCCTGATGGTTTGCTTCCCCACTTGTAAACTTTGTCTTGACACGTGGATTTTCTAGGCGTCGGTGGAGGCGTGGATCATTTTAAAAACTTTTTTTCCTTTTCAAAAAAAAAAGAAGGGGCTAAAAATCCTAAGTGGCTCCGATGACCCACCTTCCCGCGTTAACAAAACAATTTGGACACATTGTCCCTTGCAGACCTTTGGCATCTTTTTCTTTTTTCGGCATAAAGCCTCGCCACAGGTTTGCAGGCCTACGGGAGTAAATTGTGTTTTTCTCCCAAAAAGGAAAAGTGCTAAGTTTTCTCCCTAGGTCTGCCGGTCCGCGATCTTCCCTAGGCCTGCCTTTGGGAAAAATTCCTTCCCCGCAGGCCCGCTTTCAGGCCCACATGTTCGCCTTTCAGGGAAAAATTTCTTCCCCAGGTCCGTATGTCTACCTTTCAGGAAAAATTTCTTCCCCAGGCCTGCAGGCCCGCCTTTGGGAAAAATTTCTTCCCAAGGCCCGTAGACCCACCAAATAGGAAAAATATAATCCCAAGGCCCGCCGGCCCGTCACTTGAAAAATATGAAGAGTTAGGAGGACTTATTTATATCATTGGAAAGGGGAAGAAATTTCCTATCTAATGGGAATGTTTTCAGGAAGTTTTAAGTGCATGAAATATGGGAAAATTTCAGGTTGAATCTTATAAGATGAGTTTGAGTGTGAATAAGAAAGAAATTACCCCTTTTTAACTTAAATGTTTATTTCTAAATCATGGGTTGACTTTTAAGGGGTCACCTTATGGAGTAAGGGAATGTTTTTCCTAACCCCATGTAAATGAGGACCTTGTAATTTTTTTAGACCTTGTGGAATTAAATGCCTCGGGCATTTAATTGTTTTGGCACTCTAACCCTTTGTAAATTTAATTAAGTAATATTTAACTAATGTTAATTTAATTATTTTATTAAATTAACACCTAAGGGAAATTTAACTATGGTTGGATTTATTTCACACATTAATTTTGTAATGTGGATTTAATACTTGTTATAAAGGAAAATTTTTATTTATTTATTTTAATGGACTTGAGACTTTGTTGTGACAATTGTAGTTTCCTAAGCCTGTATCAGGGCATGCCTTTAAAAAAAATTATTCCATAATTTTTCTAACTAAACCTAGGTTGTTCTTGGGTCTCAAGTGGGAGTTTTAGTGGGAAATAAATTTTTTGGCTTGATTTAGACAGTAACTCCAAGCAATATTTTCTCTCTTGTTTTTCTCGGGAAAGGGTATCCACATTCCCCTTCACCAAGGACATCAATATGAACACAATATTTCATTTAAATGGTTTTAATACCATATGCTCTTATTATATTGTCTATTTCCTAATAAGATCAAAAATTTACTTTTCCTATACTAATTTCCCTTGCACTATATTTAGAACACATCACACTCTAATAATTAGCTTGAATCCTACTCGATAGGATGGCCCAAAGTTTTATTACTAAAAAGTCATACTACACTCTTCAATTCCTAATAAAATCAACATTATATTTTTATTATACGAATTTCCCTTACACTCGAACACATCACACTCTAATAATTTACTGGAATCTTACCCAATAGCATAACCCCAAGTTTTAATACCATATTATCGTACTACACTCTCAAGTTCATAATAAGATCAATATTATGTTTTCCCTATACACTATATTTAGAAGCACACATCATCCTTTAAATCTAGTGCACACCAAAACTATATATAGCACTGTTATTTATTGTGGAAAATGGAAGTGTTAAAACTAGCAATCGTATGTGTAAAATTCAATGTGAGCTCTAAACGACATATGTTATTTGATTTAGAGGGATAGTTATTACTTTTGTAGTTATGTTGATAAGGGGTACGATGTATTTTGTAAAAAAATTTGGAACTTGGTTAATAATAGATTGATTACCAGAAGAGCCGATCTAAAGACCCAAAGGGAATCTGCCTCACTAATCAACTCGTAGTTTTTAAGGCTAGATTCTTGTTCAATTGCTCCCCTAGTCAATGTAAAATGGCACAACATAAAAATTTACATATCTTTTTATTTGGATACATTCTTCTATGGTCCCATAAAACATTTAATGTTGGACAAAGGTTATATAAAGCTCAGTGCAATACTATAGAGGTTTCTTCTGAGTACTTATAAAGTCAACCACTAGTGGCAAGAATATGATGATGATTTTTAAGGCCTTAAATAGTGTTTAGGTGAAGCACTACATTTTATACCTGCGCAAAATGGTCTTGTACAAGAAAACTCTAGCTAGATATAGAAGGGCCAAGTATGATGCAAATATAACCAAGTTGCAATAAAAAGCCACAAATTTTTAGATGCACTATAAAACTTTGATGCTATGAGATTATGAAATGTTCTCTTTACCAGAAGCATGCGTATAAAGTCGACATGCCCTGAATGGGCAGCTACAAATAGAGTTGTAACATCAATTTTAAACTCTTCATAACCAATTTCAACTTCATCCCGTGCTTCCTCGTGTTGAATAATATCCATGCACTTTACCCGCAAGATAACAGTGCCTCTGTAATTTACATCCACAAGAGGATTAGCCAAGCTATCAGCCACAACCTTGACATCTCCTCTGTAAGCTGCTTCTATAAGCCTCTGAGGGTCATAATCCACAAGAACCACCTGCCTCACCATCTTGCAGGCCAGAAAAATCTTATCTTCAAAAGATGAGTCAACATAAACCACAACATACCACAAAAAGATACCTGTCCTATTCAGTAGGATTGACTTGAGCCATAATTCTTTAGGACTCTGGATTTTTCTTGTTGGCAAGTCTCTAAAAATAAGTACAAAGTTTTATACCTTTTAATCCAAAAGCAGGTCACAAAATCAAAGGCTACAGGTTTGCGGTAATTTTGTCAGTAATGGCCAGTCATATCTCCCTTCAAACTCTTGGCATTCAATATACCTTTGGATCATTTTTTCAGTCGTTTGCTTGCATTCAGCAACATTTATTCATCCAAGGATTATCTGCCTCAAGTTCAACAACATTTCCACTGCAACAAAATAAGTTCCCTGCTAACAATGACACAAGGTTTTCAAGCTGCCCATCTCAACAATAACATCCAGGAAAAGCACTAAACATTGGGAAACATGGTCCAAATACTAAACCTTCTTATTATCTCTCTTTTACCCCAAATTTGTAATTAGATGAGAAAATTATCAACATCCATTCACTCTCTTGCAATAGTCTTGCCCCTGTAAAAATCATTAGGAATCCACGTCAAAACATTTGATCCAACCCGGGAGTCATGAACACCCACCCAACAGCACAAACAGGTATGAAATCATCAACACCCCTCACAATAACTCAAAATGGGTATGCAAATCATGAGCGTTCATAGAATAATCCAAACTGGCTGTGTGAAACATGAACACCCATTTCAGTATAAAGAGAAAGGGTATCCTAATCCGCAGCTTAAGGAATGATCATCAAAACTCAAATGCTAAAACACCACCACCACCTACCCATTTCCTCTCTTTCTCCCTCCCTCTATGAGTTTAAAGATTCACAATGGATTAACGAGAAAATATTATATTAATAACTAGCAATCATCCTTTTTGCATGCACCTCTTTTCCTCACAATCTCCTTAACTGAGGTTGATATTAAATCAGAATAATCAAATGTGCCCACAATCCACTGGGGCATCAACACATGACTCTAAATATGTACAACTCTCCCTGTATTCAAATTTTCTCTAATAATTCGATGGTGTCATGGATTTAAACTGTAAAAGTCAAACAACAGGATTAATTCCCAAACTCCGCCTATGTTTTTAGGGAATTTCCAACCTACCAAATCTTTTATAACAACAAAACAAACATTCAAAATACACATCAAATTCCCATTAAACTTATAATCATGGAGGTTTATGATTTTTTATCAACTCACAAATTTTCAGCAGCTTCTCTATTGTTGTGGGTGGAGAAGAAGAGGGCAAAGGATTCTCAGTTTTCTCTGAATCCAAATGAAGGTGTTGCAATTGGACATGGCCACCCAACTCTGTATCACTTTTTCCTTCATCCCCTCCTCTCCTTGGGCTAGGGATTTGGAGTATATTTCCTGTTCCACGTCTCTCTCTGCATCACTGGCCAACGAGATTACCAAGACTCCATAGTTTGTTGTATTCCAATAGGAGGAGGAGAGGCATGAATAAATAGTGAGCCCGCATCATGTAAAAAAAAAAAGTAGAACGGTTAAAAATAATGTAAAACGGTTAAAAATAACGTAAAACGATTAAAAGTATCCTTAAAAAATGAAAAACGTCCAATCGGCCGTCAAATTTAGCATGTCGGCGTGAATTTCCGCAAATCCTTTTTCCATAGGGGCAATGCCTTCGGCATAAATATATATATATAGGGAGTAGCCGAAACAGAAAGAGATATAGCTCTAATATTTTATTATTCATGTGATCTTCATCGATGGTCAATGTATGTTTGCAAACTCGACAAAAATTAGCTTAATTCAACCACTTGAAAATACACTTGGCATGGTAACGATGATGGCAGGGCATCTCCTTTACCACATCATCCTCAGTCACATCCTGCTGAAAAATACAACACTAGTACATGTCACTAATATTATTCATTTCAATCATTTTTAACTTGTCTACTGTAGAGTTTGCCGTAGGAATTTTCTCAGCTTCATTTTTTGATTAATAACGATCAACAAGCATGTTAACAATATTTTTATAGTGTGCATCATCCTCTGCATAATATTTCATTCTCATGCCACCGTTAATGTGGTCGTTGCGGGTTTCATATTCGATGGGATCATTACAATATGGTTCATAAGACATGCACCGCCATTGTAATACTACGCTGCCATTCTGCACAGATTCTAATATATCCTGCCCATAAAAATTACGCCCTGAAATTCTAATTGTTACAGGGATTTCATTTGTATACCCTAATGTTAAGTGAAGGGGAGAAATTTTTTGTGGTATTTTCTCTGCTGTGATTAATTCTTGATTCGAAATAATGTCATGATTATCACTATCCTTATTCCAGGTGTCCATTAGATGGGTGTCGAAGGGAAAAAGCAAGTTGAGATAAATGGTAATACGGTGTCTATCGGAGTAGATTTTACTGAGCAAAGAGGTCTTGTCTCATACACTGTAGCGAGGGAGATTCCACTTCTCAGGTTTACATTTGGTATTTTGGGAACACCTATTTCTACAATGTATTTTAGAACATGAATGAAAAATACCCTGCTAAACTCTTCATTGAATGATCCTTCATTAGAAAGCTTCTCTCTTAATGTTCTCAAATGTCAGCCACTAATGCACCCTCTTTCATCACATCGACAATCGAATGCCCTCACATTTCTATTGCAGTAGCAGGTGCATCCTCCATGTTATCTCCAAATCATAGCACCCTATGGTTTACACAAGTGTGTGTGCTTGAGATCATGGTGTGATTGGATAACATGGATATTATCTCAAAGTTGTGGGACTTGCTACTTGAGATAGACCTCCAGAGAAAGATGATTCTTGCTCCTAAACTACCTGCCACAATCTACTCTAATGCAGGAAAAGCTATCCTTCCTAATCTAACCTTCCAAGGGACCAGGGAGAGAGAATGCATGAAAATAAAGCCTACACTACAGTGGTGATACACTATAAAAAGAGGGAGTGAGGATAGCTTTCCAATGTGTGAAAAAATAGGAGAAAATTTCATACTAGAAGGGGTGAAAACAATTCTTCACAGTCTAGAAAATGCATTCATAACAATATTCCATACATGCACAATGATAATGAATCCCTACAAGATCATAAAATAGACACAATATGCTTGTATTAAAGGTTGAAAGGGCAAGAAAAGAGCAGATGAACACAGCAAGGGAAGATGCATCCACAAACTTGTATTTTATTGCTTCATGATATGCATAGTTCAATCTATTACAAGGTAGGGGCTTGGATCACCATGTAAGGAGTCCACTACAAGGGCCTATAACACATTGACTTTAGAAAACAATTTTGATAGAGTTTTGTTACAACAAACTATCTCCTTTTACCATGAGCCCAACACTTTAATTTATAGAAAAATGAGAAGAGAGAGAGGGGGGGGGGAAAAATGAAAATCCCAAAATTTGTCCTTCAACCACTTGCAAGAGGTAGTAAATGAAGTGAAATGATGGTGTGTTGCTTAAAAAATTCCCCCCATTCAAGTTGCAAATCAGAACCAAGTTAGGCCTCTTGCTAATAGACCATTCCAGTATTACAATCCTAATGTTGCGTCCACATCTAGAGCCTTGGTACCAGTGCAAACTAACATGGCTAAAAAATATGATTAGTGCTTCCCATGTAATCAGCCTCATAAACAGTCAATGTGTTTCAATGGTTCTTTGAATCAAGCTCTCATGGTGAGGACAACGGGTGTAGAACATGAGACAGGCCAAGAAGGAAATCAGTAGCAGGAAGTAACTCAGCAAGGGACGTTTCCAAATGAGACTGTACGCCGGAAAAGTGACAAGAAAATGTGGGAATCTACAAGTAACTCTTCCGTGTACCCGACCTCCCGAGGTCATGCTAAGACAGCCGGTGGGGATGGAATATGTGTGGGATGCAGACAAACTAGTTAGGTAATCTGATGTCTTTGACACGCACTAATGGAACTTGCGAATCTAAGGAAAAGAAGGCCCTCCTAACCTAAGCTGGTGTGATAGATCGATCGGCAAGGATGACTGCTCGAAGGCTCCAATCAATATCGAGCTCTGGCGTTATTCAATCTATGGGTTGTGGTATACGTGGAAAATGGCCTGGGATAGTTTCATGTATGTCTCTAGACAGGGTCATAGATTAGATGATGGCTATTGTTGTTTTTATGGGCGGTTCTCTGGCCTAGTCCAGAATTCTTTAGCTTCGTTAGCCGCTATATCTAACAGGGATAATTGTGTGATGATGATAGGTGGAAGTGGAGTAGATATGAATACTAAGGTGAGAAGGCCAGCGTCTACGTCTGTTTCACTTATGGCTTCGTTGGGTTGCAGGATTTGTGGGTCACAACTGTAGACACGTAGTTGTCGTGGACCTGTTATGGTCATGTATGAATTCAGTCCCTGATCCTTAGCATCCAATAATCATATGCTTTCTCAGCCTCTATATTCAAAATTAACAACTGTGCAATCTTCACAGAGTACCTTACAAGCGTTCTCGCAACCTAAATTCTTAGGCTAGTATCTATGTCTGTGAGGGTGTCTCCTGCGTCTAGTTGTGGGACCAAAGGATCACAACCAAACAATTGCTCTCTTTCAAACCCTTCTACAGTCATGTGGATATTTTTCTAGGGTAATCTATAGTTTGGTTGATTTGACCAAAACGTATATGCTTGGTCGTCTTCTATGTTTAATCTATTCAATTGGGAATTGATTTGTTGCAAGCTTACCGTTGTTCGAAAGACTTGGATCCTAAGATTTTGATCTATATCAGTTATTGTTGTGATGAGATTAGGCTGAGGCACGATGGGCTTGAATACGTATTCCTTGGGCTCCCTGGGTCTCGTGATTGTCATACAAAAGGAAAAAATGTAAAACGAACTGTAACAAAGTGAAATTTAACTATGTGAAGTATATCTATAACATATATGACTTCTTTTTGTATTTTATGATGAATTATATGAATTTTTAGAAAATCAGCTATTTAAAATATCTAAAATTGATAGCTAAAATAACAATTTAAAAACAAACAAAATAACTCAGTGTAGCTATTTGTCTATGCAATTTGTAGATCTATTCTAAAAAACAAAATAACTTATCTAATATATTCGAAAGACTCTTGATCCTACCTCAGAAATGAGGAGTGAATCATAGTTTCTCGAAAACTATCAATTCCCACAGCTTCCCTGGCAATATCGAGAGTAGAATTTACTGAATTAAAGCAATTAACTACTCTATTTGATATGATTCTAACTAGAACTTTGAAAGCTAGAACCTGGATTCTGTAGAATAGTGGTGAATCCGATGGTGTGTGTAACTTTGTCCCCTCAGTGTGATCTCTTCATTCTTTTGTGTTCACGTGGATCCAAAAAAGTGTGTAATGCTTGCATCAATAGAAGTAGATATTGGGATAAAGGCAGCTCAGAATACAGACTGAATACAATGTGAGTAGGAGAGGGATAGCGCAAGAGTACAGAGCTTGGTTTATGCAATTCCTAGTGGGATCTATTGCGAATCATGCAACATAATGCGTCCAGAACCTGAAACTATCCTGTTTGAGGAGAAAACCCTGCAACTTTAATGGCTTACTACTGATAAAAAGACTATCTTACTCCAATGGTTTGGATGAAACATCAACAACACCTGCACAAGATGGATATGTGGCTTCCTAACAGCAAAACAATGCTAACTAAGCATGTAATGGATGAAACTACAAATTCTAAGTGAAATGAAAACTAATCTATTGTAAAGAGAAGTTCAGAGGCAAATTTGAGGGGCCATTTGCTTGAGCACAAGCCATCTATTTATAGCATTTGCATTTACCCAAGGTAAAAACCAAATTGAACTCTTAAACTATAAACAATGCAAAAACACTATTCTAGGGGACTAAAAACATAAATGCAAGCCCAAGGAAGTGAAGAAAGCTAGTGAATCATTGATTTTTACGTGAGTTACGTCAAAAGAACGTTCTGGAAAACGCGTGCAGGACCACCACTCTGAGTAGGGCAGCAGTTACAGGACCGCCGCCGTGACCATGGTGGCGGTCACGAGACCGCCGCCCAGGCAGGGCGGCGGTTTCGTAACTAAAGAGAAAAGGTCAAAAAAAGAGGGAAAGAGAGAAAAAAAAAGCACGTGGGGGCTGAGCGGGGCATGCAAGATGTTAACACACACTTGGAGAGATTTTCTGGATCCCGAACACCTTGCAAGGATACCTGTATCATCATTAGGGCACGTGTTACTTTGTTTTGTGGTGCAGTACCCTCCAATTTTGGGTACGTACAGAGACCACACTTGTCAATTGACAGGTTAAAGACTTTTGTTGGATGAATCAAGCCCCTTCTCAAAGTGTAGCATCTAATACACAATATAAGAAAAGGAATATTGGAGAAGGACAGTCATCTAATTCAAATGACCCACAACCCTCTATTACTCTATAAGGTTTTAGCAATTGAAGTGTAACTCTTAATGTGCAAGGTCAGCCCAAGCCACCTTCTAGACCAACTCAAGTGCCGATTGTAATCGCTCGTGTGCTAGAGAATACTATGCAAGGAAAGAGAAAATAGAGAGATAGATCATCTACATTCAACATCATTGAGAAGATGAAGAAAATGAACGTAAACATATCAATGTGTGAGTCATTTTCTATCCCAAGACAAAGAAACCTATTGTAAGCTGATGTGGAAAATTGGTCAGCATCAAATCAGCCACCCAATCAACAAAAGAATTTCTCACCAATACAACTCAGCAAGAAGGAAATCATGTGGGCCACCAACGTAAAAATCTGAAACCCCCACCATTCTATATCTCATTAATCATCAGAGATAAATTGGTACATAACTTCATGATTGATTCCAGAGAAAGTAGCTCAGTCATGCCCAAACAAATAGTTGATCAGCTGGGTTTTCAATATGAAGTCATCTCTAAGGGTGTGGTGCAATTAGACGGGACAGTTGTAACAATGGTTGGGGTAATCAAATATTTTAGCCTCAAATTACATGCATGTCCCAATGTGACTGTCTTGTAAGATGTATTAGTCATAGACTTGCCACCACTCTTTGCATTATGCTTGTTGAGAGACTTCACCACTAAAATTGGAGGCTATCTGTCTACTGATTGGTCACACATGCCATTCAGAACAACTTATGGAGCTAAGACTATAATCACATCTGAGCCTATAGAAAACTTTCATATTGAGCCTCATACACCGAGTCCAATCAATTCAAATTGTTTAGCATTTGATCAAGAGGATTATCCAAGCACCCATAAAGCTGATACTAAAGTCAGATGTATTCTGTACTTGACTCTTGATGAATGGGAAATAAAAAGGCATGCTTATGACCCTTACAGAGAAATGGAATAATCTGAATTAGGTGTCTGTTGTTTGCATGAAGAGAATCAACCTCTCCCTAGCATCACCAAGCCAGAGCACAAAGATGATAATGAAGTGTGACAATTGTTCTTTGATGGATCAAGTAGTAGACAAGGTGCATGAAGAGGACTTATGCTCATTTCACCACAAGGTACAAAGTATTACTCAACTTTCTATTTCTAGTTCTCTTGGTCAAACAACACAGCTGAGTATGAAGCCTTAATTCATGGATTGCATTGGGCAAGAAAGAGAGGCATTAAAAACTTGCAAGTCTATGGAGATAGTGAGCTGATTGTGAACTAGGTCAAAGGACAAAATGCTACTAGAAATGATCTATTGAAGAACTACAAGAATCGGGTATGGGGTCTCGTTGAATATTTCAAAGCCTTTAGCATCAATTCTATCCCAAGAAAGAATAACGAACCAACAGATAGACTGGCAACAATTGGCGTAGCGTTTGATGTTGTAGAAAGTATAAAAAGTGAGAAATCTCATCCTCACATCAAGGTGGTTGTAAGACCAGCTGTGTTAGATAAAAATACAAGTTGGAAAGTCTTCGAGAATGACAAGAAAATTGTCAATTTTATACAAGAAGAAGCTGAATTCTCCGTCAGAAACCAAGACAAGTTGGAACAACAGTATGGTGGCCAAGTCGTGCAGCTGAGAACTAAAAAATTACCAAAAGACCTTGTAACTTTGGAGTCAATCTTCAACCCAAATGATCAGTTCCAAGAGGAGAAAGAAAACATTCAAGTAAAGGGTGAAGTTTCAGATCCCATTTCAGTAGATGAAGGCAAGACATTGCAAATTTGCAAAGTTAGTACCCCACGGGAGAAATCTGATTTTTTTCAACTTTGTCAAGAATTACCATATGTCTTTTCCTGGACTTATAAGGATTTGAGATGTTTTAATCTAAAATTGGCTCAATATACACTTGAATTAAATCTAGATGCCAAGTCCATCAGACAGAAGCAAAGGCCGGTGAATGCTCACATTGAACCTCTCATGAGGAAAGAGTTGAATAAGGTAATTGAAGCTAGTATCATCTTCCCTATCAAACATTCAAGTTGGCTTGTAAACTTTGTGTCGGTGAGAAAGAGAAATGGAGAAATCAGATTGTGTGTAGATTTCTGTGATCTAAATAGAGCATCACTTAAGGATCATTACCCACTTTTATCAATGGAGCAAATCTTGCAAGTTGTAGTTGGTTCTAAGAGGTTTTCATTCCTAGATGGATACTCGGGCTATAATCAGATGATAGTCAAAGAGGAGGATCAATCTAAGATATTCTTCGCCACTAAATGGGGCACATATGCTTATAAGAAGATGCCATTTGGAATATCAAACATTGGAGCAACATTTCATCGAGCTATGGATATGGCATTCAAGGGCTTAATCAATAAGATAGTACTTGTATATCTAGATGATACCACTGTCTTCTCAAAGAATGAATCAAACCATCTCTTCCACCTCATGTAACTATTTCAGAGGTGTATAAGGTTCGGAGTTTCATTGAATCCAAAAAAGTGTGTATTCTTGGCACATGAAGGAAAGTTTTTGGGCCAAATTGTCTCAAAATAAGGGTTGATAATTGATCCTGAAAGATTTGAATCCATATGAACACTTCCATTTCCACACCACAATAAATATCTCCAAAGCTTCTTGGGGAGGATAAACTTTTTCCGCATGTTTTTGCTTCATTTTTCAACTCTTATGAAGCCTTTAACAATGATGTTGAACAAGAATCTTGCATTCAAATGGATAGCATAAGGCAAAGAGAGTTTTGAGGCTATCAAGCATGCAATATCACAAGCTCCAACTCTTATCAACCCGTAATTTTTAATGGAATTATTTTTGTATGCTTTTGGAGGATCAAATAACATCTCAGCTATCTTGATATAGCCGAATAGAGAAGGTTCAGAACAACCCATAACATTCTTCAGTCAACGCCTGCAAAATTATGAAGTAAAGTATTATTTCATTGAAAATCATGTCCTTGATGTCATTAGCAGTTTGAATAAGTTCAGAAACTTGGTCTCGAACAATAATATTCAACTACTAGTGTCTCATGTTGGTGTCAAGGATTTTCTCCTAAACAAAGATTTGAATAAAAAGAGAGCAGGTTGGATCACTCACGTAATGGAATATGACATTGAAATCAAATTGACCAAGCTAGTTTGTTGCAAAAATTTGTGTGAGAAGCTAGCTTCCAAACAACAAGATGAGTAAAAAGGTGAAGAAGATGTTGTCCTTGTACTGCAGAATGGTCAAGAACAGCCAGTTAAAAATACACCCATTCTGTGTTGGACTCAAGACTTGGTGTATTATCTCCAAATAGGTTTGTGCCCTTGAGAATGGAACAAATATAAGAGAAGATATTTCAGATTTCAATGCATCCCATATGTGCTCATTGACGGTGTCTTGTTCAAGAAGGACATCAATGGTGTTCTATTGAGATGCATTGGAACAGGTCAAGTTGTGAAGGTATTACATGAGTTCCATGATGGGGAAGTAGGATCCCACTTTTCTCCATGAGTAATAGCACCCAAAATCATGAAGGCTGGTTACTATTGTCCTATGGTGTTCAATGATTTCTACTCATGGATCAAGAAATGCAAGAAATGTGCATTCTTCATAGGGAAAGAAAGGTTATAAGCGTTTCCCCTCCGTCTAATTTCAAGGGATCAACCATTCATGCAATGGGGATTGGAATTCATTGGAGCTTTCAATCCAAATTCAAGTCAAGGCCACAAGTGGATACTTACAGCAACAGACTATTTCACCAAGTGGACTAAAGCAGTGGAACTCAAGCAAGCAAATGAATCCAGCATATTGGATTTCTATGAGGGAATAGTAACAAGGTTTGGAGTACCTGCCACTATCATATCAGCTAATGCATTGGCATTTCTTAGCACTAGAATCAATGAATGGGTTTTCAAGAATTATGTCTACTTGAGCACCTCTTCAAACTATTACTCGCAGGGTAATGGCCAAGTAGAGTCTACAAACAAGAACCTAATAAGAATCATCATAAGGAATCTTGATGAGAATCAAAGAACTTAGAACACAAAGCTCAAATCATCTCTATGGTATAATAGGATCACACCCAAAAGGTCTACAGGTAGCTCTCCATACAAGCTTGTATATGGAAAAGAAATAGTTTTAGCTATATCACTTGAATTGTCAGCATTAGAACTCATGAAACAGTTGGAGCTAGCTGAATTTGAGCCTATGGGAATCAGGTATGTAGAGGTGATGGAGTTAGAAGAAACAAGAGAACATGTAGTGAAGACCATAGACAAGGATCAAGCATTGATCAAGAGGAGCTTTGAAAAGAAAGATAAGGCCAAGACATTTCAAGATGAAGACTTAGTACTGATGTGGATGTTGATCGTGTGAATTCAGGCAAACATTTAAAGTTTGATGCGATATGGAGTTGTCCATACATGATCACTGAATGAAAAGGTAGAAATGCCTTCTAGCTGGCTAAGTTGGATGGTGAAGAATCACATATTTGAGTCAATGCAATATATCTCAAATGTTGCTACTAAATGAATAATTTCTCGCCCTTGTACATATTATTTTAGGACTTTCCAATTCCTCCAAGTGTTTTTTTTCACATTGTAGTGTTGTTAGAATAGGTTTCAATTTCCCTTAGTATTGGTGCACATGTCCTATTGCTTGTAGTGTATGCTTGTATATAGTTCATCTCACTCCCTCCATTTCTGGTGTATCGCCGCTATAGTGTAGGCTTTATTTTCATGTATTCTCTCTCCCCGATTCCTTCGAAGGTTAGATTAGGAAGGATAGTTTTGCCTACATTATAGTAGATTGTGGCTGGTAGTTTAGGAGCAAGAACTAGCTTTCTCTGGATGTCTATCTCAAGTAGCAAGTTCTACAACTTGGAGATAGTACCTCTATTATCCAATCACACTGTGAGCTCAAGAACACATACTTGTACAAACCAAAGGGTGCTATGATTCAGAGATAACACTCCACTTGTTCCATATTTCAAATGTTAAAACCTCTTCACGAAAAAAGACTTATTACAAATTTAAATACAAAATTTAAATTTATGGTGCAGAGAGTTTAATGTTTTGCGATAAAAATGAGGATAGAAGCAAAATAAAGAGAATACTCCAAAATGTATAGAATTTTCCATGGTGGTCATGGAATGCCATAGGACCAAGAGAAAATAGGGGATGTTTGCAAAACTATACTAAAGCTAACTCATGATGAAGGTTCCAAAGGATGTTGACTCAAGAAATGTCATATTTGTTCATCAAATGAACATGGTATATAAGGGAATTAAATTTTGAATTCATGTGTGTGCTTATGATATGATGATACCATATTGAAAAGAAAATAAAGAGAGAAAAATAGAGGAATATTTAATGAATACATATCAAGAGGATTTGTGAAGAAAGAGGAAGAGAAAACTCAAGCATATTTGGATGTAAATTTTCTCAAGAAGAACAAAGAGTGAAAAGTGCATAAGAAAAGTGTAAACCAAAGGTGTACAAAAACAACAACAAGAAGTTAAGAGTGATCTTTATGTTATCATTAGGTTGAAAAAGTAACTACAGTGGGTCGATCTTTTGATTGTTGAGTTAGTGCTCAACATTGGGGATTGGTATCTCTACTGAATTTGTGCTCATGAATCTTGTTTACTTGGTGCTCATGAATCTTATTTATTCAGTGCTTGACCTTAGGGATTAGTGTCTCCAGTGAGTTAGTGCACATGAATCAAATTGATTTAATGATTGGCTTTGGGAATTGGTGTTTCCAATAGGTTGGCACCTATAAACATTCATAAAACAATTAATTTTGTGGCTTGATTAGGATAGTAGCTCTAAGAAGTATTTTCTTTATGGTTTTCCCCCTGAAAAGGTTTCCACATAAATATTGTGTTGTGCAACTATTATATCTTATCTAATTGTTGATGATTATGAATATTAACGTTTAAATTGTAAAAATAGGATAGCCCCGATTCACTTTTGTTTTATACAAAGGTGTTATCTAATATGTGCATGGAAGAGTCTAGAGGTGCCTACTCTTTCATTAATGCATGTCATTTTTTCTCTTTTTCTCACCCCATTTCTAATGTGTAAAATTCATATTGATATAATTAATAATAAAGAATAATAAAATAAACCACAAAAACAAACAAACATGTCCTTTACAATAATTATATAGTGTGCAATAGTTATTGAAGTCTATTAAAGACATAATAGGTGGGCTAATGACTACGGTGATAGTAATAAGCATCTGTTTTAACTTCACTAACTTTAGAATGTCTAAAAATAACACATTCCCCTTAACCAAGGACATCAATAGGAACACCATATTTCAGTAAAATAGTTTTAATATCATACGGTCTTATTATACTACCATGTTCTTAATGAGATCCACATTATGGGTTTCCTATATTAATTTACCTTGCGCTATATTTAGAACACATCACACTGCTGATTAGCTTAAATATTACTCGATAATATGGCCCCTAGTTTTAATGCTAGATAGTCATACTACACTCTCCAATTCCTAATAAGATCAACATTATATTCTTCCTATACTGATTTCCCTGACACTATATTTAGAACACATTACACTCTAATAACTTACTCTAATATTTCTCAATAATATAGCCCCAAGTTTAAATACCATACAATCTTACTACACTCTGAAGTTCCTAATAAGATCAATATTATGTTATACCTATAAACTATATTTAGAAGCCCATAGCATCCGTAAACTTTAGTCCACACCAAAACTATATATAGTGCTCTACAGACAAGTCTCAGTAATGGACCGATTCACTTTAATGTGTTTCCTAACTATCTCGTGTCCATTCAGACTGATAATTTATTATATCAAGTACTCAAGCTCCATTTGCAAACCACGGGTTTAAATATGAAGCCAAGGTCTTCCTCTCTTGCTATTTTTTACAGAATTATTTTTAGATTGAATAATACTACCCATCTTGCCACTAAGCATGGTCCCTCTAAAGGGAGCAGTGTCGTTATGCATGCTATCCTGACAACTCAAAATATTGAGCCAGAAGTTGTCAGTTAGGATAAAATTAGAGTGCCTCATGAATGGACAATTTCTACCAAGTGTGTCTCTGCAGCCACTTCGTCTGTCCAATCTGCCTCCCGAGTCATTGAGGATAAAGGCAAGGCTACTATTTATTTTAGGAAATCCAGTTCTGCAAATCCTAGACTGTCTACATCTTCCTCTACACAATCATTTATATCAAATAGAGAAAAGAGCCCTGAACGAGAAGTTCCTTCCTGTAGCCATCCATCTCTTTTGCATGATCCAACACTGATTTTCTATGGTGTGAACACTGCCAAGTCTTAGTCCAGCAAAAATAGATTCCTAAGAATGGCCCGCATATAAGCATAAATAGTTGTTCCCCATCTTCTTACCATCAAACTCTATTACAAGCCAAATCTATACTCTGAAAATCCAGAATCTCAATGGATTCAAAACAAGCTACCTCCTCTCAAGCTGACAATATAGACTTCCCTTTTTCTAAAGACTTTGATGTCTATACCGAAGATCGGTAACAACGCCAACAGTATTGGTATCAGCGTCAGCTAGATTCTAAGATAGAGCAGTCTGAGTCTGCTAGAATGTTAAACTGGAACAATAAAGCTACTAGGGTTATTCATGATCAAGTTCTCTCCCAGAATGAGAAGCTTAAAAGAATGCAAGACACTCTCAAAGCAACAGAGATTCATCAACGAGGAGATATCCATTCTGCTGTTTTATTATTAAACAAAAAGGTTGATAGCTTATCTACTAATGTACAACAGCTATCTAATAATTTGCAGCAAGTTCCTAATCAAGTCAGTAACAGCCTACAGTCACATATTCAAGAATCTATCCATGTTGTTTCTAAAGGATCTGAGAAGAAGGTTATTGATAGTATTCAGACTGTCAATAATAAGGTGAATGATTTATGTTTTTCTGTCTCTGAGCTTAAGCAGACCTTTCCTACTCTTACTAGTGCTATAAATAAGTTAGAAAGCTCACAGTCAGATAAAATCAATATATCTTCGAGCTCTCAAGGTACTAATCCTGATTGGTCTAAAGCTATTACATGGGCTCAAGTTGCTGCTATGAAATCTCCTTTCAGTAAAGAGAAGGAGAAAGAGAAAAAAATTGGCATGGCACGACTTACAGAGGAAGTAGCTGAAAGCTTCATGGAAGAAGGAGAAAGCTCTACACCTCCTTTGCATACCACTATGCATACTCAAAAATTTCAGCCTAATTTTTATAAAGTTGAATGTAAATCCTCTAATGAAATCAGAGAAATGATACATGGTATGATTGGCTAGGCCAATACCCAAGTCCTACAATTCAGTAAGCATGATAAAGATGTAGCTGGCACTATTACTAACGGATTTGTAGGTATTCTTAAAGAATGGTGGGATGCAATTCCTGAAGCAATGAAGGACACCATTATTAATGGTGAAGGGCAAGGAGCTGATCGAACTGGTGGAGGAACTGCCAGTCTCGCAGCAGCCATAATCTCTAAATTCATTGGCACTGTGAAAGATGAAAAGAGATTAAGACTAGTGAATTCTTGAGAGCACAACTCTGTGACATGTCCAAAGTTCACGAGTTCTAGTGCTATATGCAAAATTTGCTTTATAATTCAGGTATGCCTTTCAATTCTACAATGAAGTTAAGATATGTGGAATCCTATCTATCATACTTTGCCAGTGACTATAAAAAAGCAATGCATGGGTTTTCAGAAGCAGATTTGACATTTGGTCGTATCAATCAGATTATTACTGAAACTAATCAACGTCTTTGTCTTGAGAAACAACATAAGAAAGAAGCCATGAAAGCTGAAAAAGCTTTAGGAGTAAAGTTCTGTAAACTGCAAGTTAATAACCAGTTTGGCTGTCCTGCTCCTACTTTTTTCAAGCATAAGAAACTCAAGAAAATATTCAAAGATAAATCAAAGTGTAGTGATTGTAAGTCTAACTCTTTCCATCATAAACCCAGAAGAAAGTTTTTCAGAAGGAAGAAATATTTCCCTAATTCTAAATCCATAGAATGCTTTATTTGTAACGGAAATCACTATAGTAGATACTGTCCCCAAAAAGGACAGAAGGGAAAGTCTAAGGCCAAAGTGAATTTTTTACAGGAGCATCTTCTTGACGAAGATCATTATGTGTTAATATCTGATGTTGAAAGTTATGAATCAGATATTGAATTCTTAGAACTAACCATTGCAGCCAATCAGCATACAAAGTTCTCTTCTGACAACAATTATTTAGACTCTGATGAACTATATGATTCTCTTCCTAGTTTTCACTGTAATATGATCAAGAGCTCATATGAACATCCATTCATTCCTCCTAGCTCCTTTGTTCTAAAACAGAAGTTGGAACAGCTCAAGAAAGATCTCACTATCTGTCCTCCCCATATGGTGCATCATCATTATTATCTTCAATCCCAACTCTATGACTTGAAGAATCGATTGGATGCCAAAATCCAACAAGAAAAGGCTGAAGACTTATGTCTTGCCTAGCGTATAAAGATGCCCTCTGATTCTTCTTCGGGTCCTTATCATTTTGCTCTTTCCCCCGGTAGAGGTCGTGGACAACAACATGCAAGAGATCATCCTTCTTCAAGTTTCAGACGTGGTCACAGTCATGGTTTTGGCTCTCGCCATTTCCCATTCTTATTCCCAAAAGAAGGTATGGAAGAACCTGTGGATCAAGCATCTCCAGTTCCTAATCCTGCACCACAACCCACTATCTCAACTCCAGCCATTGGAACTCTAGAAAGACAAATTTGGAGACAACATCATTTATCTCTTCTCAAAAGAGCTATACAAAAAGCCACTGAAGAATTTCAAGTTCTACTCCAGGAAGAAGAGTTAGCTTCCAGTCCTGAGATAACAGAAGAAACTATTGATAGGCTTATCATGGAAAAATCCTATGACCAGTATGAAGCAGAACACAGAGTAGAGGTAAGTACAGTAAAAACCTCCTGCAATCCTTTCTGTAGAATCCAAATTTGTATTCCCAACATGAAATCTTATTCTCTAGATGCCATGATTGATACAGGCACGAAAATTAGTTTGCTAAAATCTAATGCCATTCCTAGAGATTGTTGGGTCTCTGAGCCATTAAAAGTAAGTTTTGATTCATAGAAAGTATTTTCCCATTGTTCTACCAATATTCCTGTATAGCTAGGACAAATGCAAACTACCTTTAAGGTCCATCAATTTGACCTTCTGCATTATGACATGTTGCTTGGCTCTGACAATTTGAACAATTGTATGCCCTATACTATAAGCCAAGATGAGATCCAATTCCCTCAAGGATCCATTCCTAGACTTCAAACATACCAGTCTATTGTGCCTTCTGCACCAAAGCCCCAAAAAGCTTCAAACTTAAACTAGTTACATAAATCTATTTCTATGAATACCCCTGTTATTAATGTCCTCATCAATAAAATTAAGACTGACTACACTTCTGATAATCCACATGCTTTTGTTCATCGAAAGAAACATTTTTGTCAGCTAGATTTCCAAACTGCCACTTCTCCAAAGTTCAAGGCTCATCATATAGGCATGCCTCCCTCTGAGAAAATAGAATGTCAAGCAGAAATAAATAATCTGCTAAAAGGAGGATTCATACAGCCTTCTAAGTCTCCCTGGTCATGCCCTGCCTTTTATGTAAACAAAAGAAGTGAACAAGTCAGAGGAAAGAAAAAGATGGATCAAATTTTTGGTTTCTTAAGTAAATTTTTTATTGTGTATATTGATGATATTCTGGTTTTCAGCTCCCAGAATATAAAAGATCATTTGGAGCACCTTGAACAGTTTTATCAAACTGTGTATGCCAATGGACTTTTCCTCAGTCCAACTAAAATGGAAACATTTAAAGATTCAGTTCAGTTTCTTGGCATAACACTCAAAGATGGAGCCATCTTAATGCAAGAACATATAGTCTCAAAGATAGTTCTGTTTCCTGATGAGATTACTGATAAAACACAACTCCAGTGATTTTTATGTTGTGTTAATTATATTGTCAGATTTTACAAGAATGTTACTGCAGACATATTGTTATTAAACAGTAAACTTCGCTCCAATGCTCCAACATGGAACTCTGACATGAAAAAGGCCGTCCAAAGAATAAAATAGAGTTTCCAAACACTTCCTTCTCTGTCTCTTCCTGGTACTAGATTAAAGATCATTGAGACAGATGCTTCTGAAGAATATTGGGGCGTAATCCTCAAAGAAAAAATGGCGAATGGTTCTGAACAAATATGCAGGTATGCTTCTGGGTCCTTTAAAGGTCCTGAACTTAAATACCATTCTAGCCATAAGGAAATTCTTACTGCTAAGAAAGCTATTCAAGCTTTCTTGTTCTTTTTGCAACATGAAATGTTTTTACTCAGAACAAATTTACAGCATTTTAAAGGAAGATTATACAAAAGCTATCCTACCAACAAAACAACTTATGTTCGTCTTCAAATATGGGCTCAATGGTTTGACGGATATGAATTTGATGTTGAACACATCTCTGGTAAAAAGAACACTCTCGCTGATTTTGCCAGTAGAGAGTTAGTCCAACTTAAACATGTAAATGTCACTCAAGTATTCCATGAATTTGTGGAACCAATATGGAATACCTCCTCTTGCACAAATTACTTGAGGTCTCTGGAAAGATGTGATAATCAAATTTCGTGTGAAGCTCAGCATATCCTTCTCTCTCGAGGCATCATTTCTGTTTCGCCTTATCAGGTCTCGGAAGTTGCTTGCAGATTTGTGGATCCTGAGATCCCAACAACAGAATTTCATACTAGGTCTGAACCAATGGTCTTCTGCACACTTCACTAGAAATGACATCATTTCTGATACGTTGAATCTATGTCAGATGAAATTCCTGTTGAAGGAAGACGTCTTAGAAAATTAGTTCCAAGACCACATACATTATGGAGATTCGAGTTTTCCAAACTCTGGCCTGAAGGACATCGCCTCGAAAATGATGCATGGAATCGACCCTACATTCCTAGTGATCGGCAGTATATTGCAAATCATTTTAAATATTTCTTATCCAAATTCTTGCCTACTAAAATTTCTTATAGTCCTTTAATTAATGTCTACCCAGATACTGTCAGAAATATCCTGATAAATTGTAAGATTCCATGGTATGTCAAATAATGTTATTATATTCGAACTAATCCATTGCAGGGGCACCATCCCAATCCAAATGGCCAGCTATGGCACAAAATCTACTTCCATCACACCATGAATGTACCTCCTCCAGCGCCCGGACACTTTCTTCGGATTCCTGACGAGTACCTGTTCCCTACTAGACGATATCTCCAAAGAGATACTGATGGAACTCGAAACTTATCTCGTCTATGGTATGAACGTAATATGCAAGATATTTTAGCTGCAGAGTGACATGAAGAATCTTCCAGCTCTTCTGATGATGACATTGGACCCAGCGTCCAATATAGTTCGTGAAGCTATAATGACAGGCTTGTTGTCATTGTTTGTATAAAGAAGTGATTTGATATCACTTTATGTAAAGTTGTGGACCTCCCCACTTGCTAAAGGTGTTATGATGGGTGGCATGTACCCATCCATCTTTCCTTAATGGGAATCTTTTTGGTAACTTGGGTTACCAATTCCTGGTCTGTAGGTCTTCCGGTAATTCGGTGAAAAGCTTCTCTCGTTTCCTATATAAGGAGTCGTAGAGGTTCATTCACTACATTGCATTACATGGAAGTGTCTAGTTAAGTATCTAGGAGTTTGAAGTTTAAGTGTCTTTCAGTTTTCATTTGCAATCTTATGAGTTGTAGTCAGAACAAGAAATTGTAATGGAGTTATGCTCTTACATAAATAAAAATAGTTGTTGATCAGATCCTCTGCACAATTGTAATTGAATGTGATTGTAATTGGTATTTCAGCGATGGGCAGCGTATGTGTGCAAACTGGACAAAAATTAGCGTAAGTCAACCACTTGAAAATACACTTGGCATGGTAACGATGGTGGCAGGGCATCTCCTTTACCACATCATCCTCAGTGATGTGCTCCAGGCAGATACAGCAGTAGTTCATGTCACTGATGTTATTCATTTCAATTGTGATTAACTTGTCTACTGCAGAGCTCGCCGCAGGAATTTTCTTAGCTTCATTTTCTGGTTCATAAAGATCAGCAAGCATGTTAACAATACGTTCATAGTGTGCGTCATCCTCTGCATAATCTTCCATTCTCATTCCACCGATAATGTGGGCGTTGCGGCTTTCGTATTCAATGGGATCGCAGTAGATTTGCCTGAGCAAAGCGGTTTTGTTATTCCTTGCAAAAGGCTCGTAAACTGCAGCGAGGGAGGTTCCACTTCTGGAGTTTACATTTGGTATGTTGGGAGCTCCTATTTCTATTATGTATTTCAGAACTTGAATGAATAATAACCCGCGCCTAAACTCTTCATTGAATGATCCTTCGTTAAAAAGCTTCTCTCTTAATGTTCTCAAATGTCTGCCACTAATGCGCCCGCTTTCATCACATCTACAACCAAATGCCCTCACGTTTCTTTTACAGTAGCGGCAACGGAGTTGCACAGTTGCATCCTCCGCTCCTTCCATATTTCAAATGATCAAATCTGAACAGGACAGAACTTCTATTCCAAATTGAAATAGAGACAATTTTATGTTATGTTGTTGAGACGCAATTTCAAATTTCTACTCTGCGCAGAATTTTATGTTTATGAGAAGCTGTTTGAAATTTCTCTCAATTTATATAGTCATTCCAGCTTTGTTATCCCCTTTTAAACGCTGCGACACTTAGCATTGTAGTGTGTTTTAAATGTATATAATGAACACATGCAGTTAACTAAATCTAAGTTTAAATTGACACTAGTAAGTTATAGAGAGGTCATAAATTTCTCAAAATTAAGATAGCTTTGGATTCAAGTGGAGAAGAAATATAATTTTGATGCTTTGTAATCGATATGTTGTTGAGCTTTGATGTTGGTATTTCCTAGTTTGGTTCGAGATTTTGGGGGCGTGCTTCCATACTGTTTTTTTTTTGGGTAAATTATCTTGTATGGTTTTGCTTCTTAATATAAAATAAGGTATTCCTGAAAGAAGTTTAAGAAGAACATTCTACCAAGAGATCCATTCATCTGACTTGTGATTGATACTTTGACTTTGAAAGGCCACATGACCTGTTTCAAACCATGGCTGGCATCAAAAGTGTAAACCTCATATTCAATACGCTGCATCCAGTAGTGGTCAATTTTATTTGGGAGATCTTTGGAGGTATCAATTCCCATGAAAAACTGAGCATATGTTGCACGAGCGGAGACCTTAATAGCAGAGTCCGTAAATGAGAACTCACGCAGGGTGTTTCCAATAGCCTTGTAGCACGATTCAGTCCAAAACTGAAGCAGGAGGATCGACAGTCGCACCGAAACGAACATGGTGAGAAAAGATTCATCTTTTTTTTTTTTTTTTTTTAAATGTTTTATCATGTTTTCTCTATATGATTACTCTAAAACGGTCTTGTGGAATTAAGTGTCGACAATTGGTTGAATTTGGACATATTTTTAAATTTAAAACTTTGGCCGTTATCTTAGTCTTTTTTGGCACATTCTCTGAAGTTCCTTAATTGTCATAGGTTTTTATAAACTTCACAGGGCACTCTTCGAACCTTTTATGGTTCGTTTATGTTGTTACTCCATTAGTTCATGATCGCCTTTTATGTCTATTTTCTTTTTTATTGATTAATCTTGTTATCTACAAAAACACAAATATTATAGTGCATTTGACACTAATCATTAATCTTACACACATTTGCATATCTATCATTTATTTCTAGAGAAACAATTAATAATAATAAACCTCAGATCACTTATAAGAACATTTATCATCATCTAAATCTAATATATATAACGGATTTTTTTGGTGCATGATGTATAATTTTGCATACCACTAAAATTATTTTCTTTTATGCAAAAATGATTTACGCGAAAGTTATGAATGAGATTCATTTTATATTTAAAAACTAATAAAAGGAAATGACCATTGCTTCAAGGAACATAACTATATAGAAACAAAGTATACCACCCCAATAGCCAAACCCACAATCCTCCATAGCTTCTTTAAACTTCATGGCTTCCACTCCTCTAACCTACAAATCAAAATGGATATCTTCTTACACATTCTTACATATTTATTATACACTCTTACATTTTTCTTACACACTCTTACAACATTACATTTAAGGGAAACAACTTCATTAATTACATTCCTATGACATATTGATTTATTTATTTTAACACATGGTTATTCACAACATTAGCTCAACACATAACAACTAATGAAAGGGGTAACACATCACAAAATAAACACATGCAAACATTAATAAAAGAAACCACATTAAAGAAATACATAAAATCCCTTGGTTACATTTTAAAGGTGATTTCCCCCCACGGGAATCCCTAACAAACACAACACTCAAACAATAACAGTTGCCATGGTGACCTTGTTGAATTCATCCAAACGTCTAATATGGTTGGTTTCCAGTCCCCCGACATTGTTGTGATATTTTAACTTGCAAAATACAAATACCTCCTCGGCCTCGTGGCCATATCAGAACATCCAAAATGATATAAACAACATCTCAAGATCACCTAAACATATGAATCACAACAACATCAAGAAATCAACATTATCATTTTCAATTTAATTTATCCACTATATCATCCTCAATAAATTTTCATACTAGATCTACTCACAATATCCAATATCACAAGTCTGAGAAATCATCCATAATATATCCATGTCAAACAGTATATCATCATCCACATGTAATAATCTCTCTAATAATCATCATGCATAATAACTGAATCAAGATCCATAATAATCCATGTCAAACATTTAAACATCATACTAAATCAAAACATAATAATGTCCATAATAAGATCAACAATATCAAGATCAATATCTAAAAGTGTCAAAGGGAAATGGGCACTACAGGAGCCGTATCTAGCAAATGCAGGATAGAAGATTGAGGGGTCATCTCCTCCTCCTCCTCATGGCGGACATGGTTCTACACAGTCTTCATCCAGACCACCACAGTAGCCACCTCAGTAGCAGGAGACTCGTCCTCCATTTAGGCCTCCATAGAGATTTTATGCTTAGAGGGGATGTAGTATAGGGCCTCCTCCTAGGGGACCAGTGAGGACTCAAGCACTGCCTAGAGCTCAGTCAACAAGGGCTTCTCAACAGTGACCTCAACAGTTTGTAGCAGGATCATCAGGATCCACAAAACATACCACTAGGGTACCTGCAGACCCTGCTTCTCACTAGAGGGGACCAGGTAGTTATTACGGGTGCGGTGTACTTGGGCATCGTTGGAGAGAGTGCCCTTAGAAGCCTAATAACAAGTGTAAGGCACCAATTTCAGAGCCTATAGTAGGTGATATGGCTAGGAGCCACAACATTTATGCAGCGGTCGAAAACCACTCAGTACAGCACCAGAGCACGATGATTGAGACTACAGGTAACATAGATGGAATTCCTATTTCTATTTTATTTGATTCAGGCTCCTCCAAAAAGCTAAGGTTAAAGTCTCATTAGTCAATAGAAACTAAGACTCATATCAATCCATTATCGAATCTATTCCCAATGATATGTCGCAAAAAGTCAGTTTTTTGTCTCATAGACCTTAGTTGAAGGATTGAAAATGGTTTCCATATACACCTTTTCAAAATTACTCACCAAAAAATGGTAATAAATTGATGTCTCCCAAGCCTCCCATGATGGATAAAATCAACTCATGTTGGCCATTGAGCTCTTCTACTTGCTATTGGCATAACATATTCTGTACAATCTAGTATGTCGTTCTTCAACCCAAGATCAATCATTTTGCATGGTGTATTCTTTACCAGAGGTTACCCATTGGCCACAAGATCATTCAATTAGGTATTCAAGATCCCCATTAACTGTTTTGTGGGTAAATAGAAACCCTTATACACCTTTTTTATATTTTATCGCAAAGCTCAAATCATATGGGCTTTGATTTATGATTCTTCAACCTTTTTGTCCTAAAGCATTTCTCTAGAAGAAAATTTGACTACTGGATTAGCTAGGCATGCCCATGGACTTCAACTAAGTCTCGCATGCTTTCATAGTGGAAATACTTTTCTTCATTTAAAAATAGATAAATTCATCTCTTTTGCTCATTTTCTTATTGATTGCAAATCTTCATTTTTTAACAAAGTGATGATTTTTCCTAATATATTTTTTGCAAATTCAAGTACAAGCATAAAACATGATGGTAGAAGTGGCCAACCTTCATACCATTCTAGATCATTGGGGAAACATCCCTTACACTGTTGTTTAGGATTTTCCTCTCCCTGCCATTCGAGATCCCTCTATGAGGGGAAGAGGTTATCAACACATTTGGTCTCGCCATTAGTTAGGCAATTGTCTATTCTTCTCCATCAAATTTTTGGGGAACATGTGTGGGGTTTTCCGCCACCACAACTCCCTTTTATATTTTGATATAAACAAGTTCCCTCCACTGACATTGGCTATTTCGCCACCCAGGTACAGAAAATTAAAATGAAGAACAAAAGGAGGACACTAAAGTCACAACCATTGGCTAGGAGCACATTCACAATTGGAGGATGTTCCAGGTGGCGGATGGGGTAAGCTTGAAGATAGAGATCCTCTGCCCCTGTCTATCTTTACATATGTGGCATTGATTATTTTTTAATGTGATCTTATAGTTGGTTTTCTCCCTAGTACTTTTTTTGTTTCACATGCCTTCATGTAGGTTTGGACTTGAACAATGCTTCCATACCACCTATTTTTTTGGTGAATAATTAGACTATTTTATTATTCCTAATATAGGAGTTACTTCATTTTAAAAAACAAAACAATTTTTTTTTGTAGAAGTATAACAAGGACTAGATATAAAGATTTTGACAAATGTAAATCAAAACTAAGATAACACATAATTTTTAGATCATTTCATTGTGAACGAGTTACAGAATTTCAGTAGTAAGATTACTTTGAACTGTTTTTGTTTCTTATTATGTCAAAGAAATTTGACGTTTTAGAAAAAGGAGGATTATCTTTATCGAGATTATGACTAGAAATTTAATATAGTTAATACTCCGTCGGGTTAAGATTGATTTGGTTTTTACTATACTAAAACTTCGAATAATAATTATTATGAATGGATATTTACATCTCCGGAAGGTCATTTTGTTTCATGGCGTTTGAAATGTATATATAAATTATAACTCTGATGTGAAACCTGCATTTTAATTACTGAAAAGCATTTCACATTCCCATCTTTCCTTCTGATACATAAAACCGTTCAAATCGCAAGAAAATGGCAGATAACGAGAACCAGAACCATAACCAGAACTGCCCTCTTCATGAGCGGGTAGCCTATCTACAAGATACATTGCTGCGCCTTCCTATTGAGGATGAAACCAGCGACTCTCTGCAACAGCTACGCACCCGCCTTGATTCCATGTGTTCCGAGTTTCGATTTTTACATCGTTACGAGCATCTAATGCCTAGACTCATGCAATTCTTACTCCAAGATTTACACAGAAGTATGATTGCCGTCATCTGTGAATTTCTTGGCCAAGGGAATGAACATCAGAGGAGATCATAGACATTTTTGTTTCAGGCGCTCCTCGCATTGATAATTTTAGCTCGTGACGTCGATGATCATGAAGTCTGTGAATGCTTGATTTTTCATAATCAGTTTGAATTGGGAGACGACGCATTGAAAATGCCGTGCAACCGATATCACATATTCCACACCACCTGTGTTCGCCCATGGCCATTGGCTGGAGGCTCATGAAACTTTTCCCATTTGTAGGGGGAATATATATGAACTTCTAAATTCAACTTCAAGTAGTGCTCATCTTGAAGGCGACACGGGAGCGGGAGAAACAACAAAACACATCATCCCGCCCCGCTAGGGGTTAAATTTGATGGTCGTTTAGACGTTTTTTGTGATTTTAGCCGTAAAACACTTGCAAATATTTATAATAACCGTCACATGTAACTTGCATATTTAAATTTGATTTTCTTATTTTATATACATTTATATGTAAATTATATAGATATGTATACATATATTTTTTAATAATTAAATATATAGAGAATAATTGGTATAAATAACATTGTTTTGTATTTTTTAAAAGGCAGTATTAAAAAATTACCGTCACCTGAAAAATGTGTGAGAGGCCATACGTGACCGTCAAATTTAAACCCCTGCGCCCCACCTTCCTTTCCATAAATCACAAGAAGAATTCACCTTGAAAGAAATACTACCTAAATTGTATATAAATTTTATATGCAATTTAGTAGTATTCTTATAAAACTATGTCTTAATAACATTATATTATCTAATCTCGCTATTGTTATTAACTGAATCGATTAAATAAGTACTAATCAATTACCTATTAGTTTGATTAATAATTGAATTCAATTTGTGTCTTCATCATATTTAATTAGGTTGGTAGGTTTATATTGATACATATAAGTAGAGTTGGGGTGAAATGTTTTCACTAAAAAATTAAGTTTATTGTACATATGTGTTGCTCTTTTCTATCTTTTATGCACTACATGTGTAATAAATGATTAAATTATTCTTGTATGTATAATAAATGAGTAAATTATTCTTGTATGTATAATAAATGACTAAATTTAGGGCATGGTTTTATGGAGGATTTTTTTGTTGTACAAGATATGTAATCACAAATCCTCTAAGTATTTATCAACTTGTTATTAGAAGAAAATATATCTTTTCTTATAAACTAGGAGGGTGTGCCTTAGCTAGCATAGACAAATGCTACCAAACTTGCTCAAGAAAAAGCCATAACAAGTTTCGAGAAGATGTCTTGAATTGTTATATTTTAAATAAAAATGGTGTGGGTTATCATATTGTATATTGGGCATGAAAATATATAGAGTGGTGAGGGTGACACATTCAAAAGTAGGAGGTTAGGGGGTTGAATCCAGGGAAGGAAAGCCTTAATAAATTTTGTTTGGGGGTTCAAATCGTAGGAGGGAAATCCTAGTTCTAGATTGTAAGCAAGAAGTTGACTCGTTTATGAGTGTTGTTTATAGTCAGCTAAATATGAGCCCTAAAAAAATTTCCTGGTAATTTTTGGTGGTTATTTGGGAGTGGTACTGGAATTTTCCCCTATTCTTTAAGGTTTTTTTTTAATCATGTGCTACCTTGTAATGTCAACTTCTCATTATGGTAGGCTAATGAGCTCTTCATTACTAACATTTCTCGCCTAAACATTTTCATATATGCTCTTCAAAAAAATAATATTCTAAAAAAAATTCCATGCTAATTTTAAGAGGTTATTTGGGACAAGGGCTAAATGTTTCCCCTACTCTTTAGGGTCTTTTTAATTATGTGGCACCATGTAATGTAGACTTCATATTGTGCTTAGATACTACAATATGCATTCCTATAATTTCTTGCCTAAATTGACTATTTATTGGAGTTTGATATTTATTTGGGTATATTAAATATCTTAATATTATGCATTTTTATTATCATGTGAATTATTAATTCATATAATCCACATAATGTGAGGTAGTATGTAGTCTCGTCTCTTTTGCCTTATTAGATATATTCTTCATTATACAAAATATTGGAGTTATACCTCAAATATAACTTCTCTTCCATTTTGCACCCATGTCCCTTCACTTCATGAGAAATAGTAACACTAGAAACACACTTCAATGGTTGGCTAATGTAATGATTGAAGTTATTTTGTAACTCCTTATTCTCTCTTCACTTTATTTCAAGAGTGTTTTGAGTATTTTTCTATACACTTTTTCACTTGTTTAATCTCTTCTTTTAAAGTGTTTCTTAAGGATTCTTTTAGTCTTTTTCCATAATTTTCTCTTTCTTCATTTTATTCTTTGTTAGGAACACTTCTATGTACATTGTGTTATCTTGTAAATTCACTTTAATCCATTTTTTAATAACATGTGTGATTTTCTTCTAGCGTACTAATATATCCACTTGAAAAATATTGTCTTAACTATTATATGGTTTTTTTTTTCTATTAATTTCTTTGCATTTTATTTACTTCTGATTCAATATTTTATTATTTTATATTCTAATTATTTTTTACACTATCTTTTTCAAAAGGAAAGTAGCCATGATAAAGTTTTTTACTGCTTTTAAAATATTATTGGCCATAGCGGGTCAGAAGTTCTCCCTTATTGTTAAGGTTTTTCAAAATCATGTAGCACCGTACAATGTAGATTTTGTGTTGGTTGGATTGCTAAACTTTGCATTCTTATAATTTATGACACAAAATTTCTCACTTATACTCTGAAAAAATATCTCTTACTGATACATATTATCATTAAATATTGGTGACTCCCTTATACATAATTTTTTCACTTATAATCTGTAAATATATATTTATCGGAAAATATATATCTTACCAGTAAATATTGGTAAATAGAGTATCCCTAGTTGCACTTTATAGATAAGAGTAGATGTGTTTGTATATGTGACCAATCGAATGATTTTCCATTTAACTGAACCAAAAGTATCACCTATATGATGATAAATATAATTTGTGCATTTGAGAAGATGATGGTTATAAGTGCAATGTATAAGCTCATTCTAGGTGGGATAGGTTTATGGATAAACATTATTTGGACCTATGAGCCTATCTAGGTTATGCAAGGAATCAAGTAATAGATAGATATATGTTTATAGATGTGTTTAGGAATAGGTGCATTGATTCCTAAAATTGTAAGTTTTAGAATAGTTGTGTCCTAGTGGATGTAATGCCCGCAAAAATGAAATTCTAGGAACACGTTAAAACCTACCACTTAACTCGAAAATTGCGACTAATTTTTTTTATTAAGTTATGAAAAGGTTACAAGGGTGCTAACCCTTATGGTACATTAATTAATTTACACCACTAAGCTCAACTTTACGATTGATAGGCCAGCTCTAGTTAAAAGATTAAATATTAATTTACCTTACCTTTAAGGTCGATTAATTAAAAGTCACTTAGTAAGATGCCCTAATTTAATTTACTTGGTTAAGTGTTTTCTCATCTTTTAATAATAATCAAACCCAAAATTTTTTAACCTTATTACTTTGTTATTTTAAATTCATTATCTCATTAAATTAGAGTCCTTTTTACTAACTTCCTAAAGCTTGCTATGAACTAACAATTGCATTACACCATAAGAAAATTAAATGGCCCCATTCACCCATCTACACATACCTTAAAATTTATTTAAAACTTCTAAAATTATATTCCTACCAAACAAAAGTAGGGTTGATCCTTAACCCTTTGATCAAATCAAATGTGACCACTAGCTCATAGGGTTCCAAACTAACCCTAAATATCCTTATGCATTCTTATCAAAACCTCTTCTTACCCTATTCTCCTCATTTGGTCTATTTTCTTTTGTTGAAAATTTATAGGTTGGAGCAAAGGGAGCCATGGGAGCAAGAGAGGAAGAACTATGGAGGATTCTACAAGGAGATCAAGATTAGATTATTTTAGTTTGTATTTTTATCATTGTTGTCTTTCATTCAAGGATTGGAAAGGGTTTTCTATATGATAGAAAACTGACATGTGAGCATGAGAATCAACAAGTAGCCTTTCTTTGTACCCAACCTCCCAAGGTCGTGCCGAGACAGCCGGTGGAAATGAAATATATGTGGGTGTAGATAAACTAGTTGGGCAATCTTATATCCTCAACACGCAATAATGGGATCTCCAAGTCTAAAGCAAAGAGAGCTCTCCTAACCTGAAATGGTGTAATGGATCATTCAGATATAATAGCTGCTCGAAGGCTCCAATCAATGTCAAGCTCTGCCGAGATCCTATCTATTGGCTGTTGGATGCATGTAAAGTGACTTGTAGGTGCTTCGTGTATATTCCCGGACAACGTCATGAAAATGGTAGTGAGAGGTGTAGTGGATTTATAGGAAACTATGGGCAGTTTTCTGGTCTAGCCCAGAAAATATTACCTTGATTGGCTTCTATATTTAATACCGAAAATTGAGTTACGATATCTGACGGGAGTGGTGGGGATCTAAATATCATTGTATGTAAAATGATGTCAATATTTACCTGATTAGCAGGCCCATTGGGTTGTGGGACCTAGGGATCACAACCATGAGTTTATGTTTCTTGTGGACCTGTAATGGTCATGTGAAGATTCAATATCTTCTTCCAACTATCCAATAGTCATAATCGTTTTCATCTTCTATGCTTAATACCAAGAGTTGTGTGATCTTCTTAGAATACCTTACGGGTGTTCTTGGCAACTTGTATATGTAATCCTGTATCTATGTCAATGAGAATGTCTCTTGTATTTGGCTGTGGAAGTAATGAATCACAACCAAATATTTTCTCTCTTTTGGGTTCTTGTATGGTCATTCGGATATCCTATCAAGGCAATCTATAGTTGAATTGATTTGACCAAAATGTGTATGCTTTTTCATCTTCAATCTTAAATTCTCTCAATTGCTCACTAACTGCTTGGAGGTTTGTTGTCATTTGAAATACGTGAGTTCTAAGACCTTGATCTATATCAGTTAATGTTGTGAAGATATTTGGCCGAGGTATTACTAGTTTGAATACGTAATTACTGGGCTCTCTGGGTCCCGTAATTATCATGTAAGAGATAACCAAATGTTAATTGAAAGAACTAAATTAATTATGAAAGATATATCTACACTATGCTTATATTCATTTTTTTGTATTTTCAATGATGTGAATTTGAATGAAATTTAAAGAGAAATTATTCTAATATATTCAGATAACGAACAATTAATCTAATAAAAGAATTAAAAAAAACAAGGTAGTCAGATGTAGCTATTTGCATGTGCACTTGTGAATTTATCCTAAATATTAGATAACTAACTAATTTAATTGGAAGACCTTCAATCTTACCTCAGAAGTGAGGAATAAATCATAGCTTCTAAGAAGCTATCATTCCCCACAACATCCCTAGTAATACTGAAAGCAAGCTTAACTGAAATAAAATGATTTGCTATTCTATTTGATATATTGTAACTACAACTTCGATAATTCAAACCTGGAGCTTATAGAACAGCAGAAAATCTAGTTGTATCATGAATTTTCCCCTCAATGTGATCTCTTTGTTCCTTCATCTTCTCATGATTCCATAAAATGGGAATGTGACAGTGGCAGCAGGAGAGGATATTCAAACAGAGGTAGCTTGGACGTAAGCCAAACAGAATGCAAGTAGGAGAGGGATAGTGCAAGATAACAGAGCTTGAATATTCAATTCCTGGCGAGATTATTACAGGGATACAATACAAGCATATCGAAATCTATAAGACTTATGCTTCCTACGAGAAAAAAACAACCTATAATTCTAAGAAGAATCAAGATACAAATGGACATGATCTAGAATTAGAACTGTGGAGCCTTGAACTGAGAGGCTAAAAGCTTTACAAAATCTAAACTTGTTGAGAATTATTGAAGAAATTTCAAAACACACTGAATAATAATTCATAGAGAAAGACGGGCCATTTGCTTGTAAACAAACTTGGTATTTATAGCACTTTGATTTACCAGAGGGTAAGTTTGAATTGAACTCTTCTATTATAAACAAAGAGAAATTACTATTTACCAGGTAGTTAAAACATAAATGAAACCAAGAGTGTTTGAGAAATGTGAGCACCATTCGATTTTTATGTTGACGAAAGCGTCGGAAAATTCTAGAAAATGCACATAGGACCGCTGCCCTATGCACGGTGGTGGTTACATTTCCGTCACCTTGTCCTGGGTGGCGATCTAGCAACTAAAGACCAAAATGGAAGAAAAGAGAGGAATGGGGTCAGAACAATGCATAAGGAGGCTAGATAAGGCATTTCAGGATGCAAATGTATACTCAGCGTGATTTCTGGATTTCGAAGACCTTGCGAAGAGATATGAATCATCATTGGGGTTTCTGTAACCTCTTTTCCATAGTACAGTACATATAATTTTGGGTACGTACATATTGCCCCCTCGGAGAATCATTTTAGCCATTAAGTGGCTTAAAACGGTGGATCCGAGTATGGCAGTCCCGAAATGGGGAGTTAGAAGCTATACCTGACATACCTATGTGTCGCGATGTCACCATCAAGATTCCCGCTATCTGTAAAATGAAAAGAGGACTCAAGTGCAGATAAATAAAGAAATTGAAAAATAAATATTAAATTAAAATGAAATGAGGACTTTCATTTGTGCGGGGATAAGAACTTACCTCTGTCAGTGCTCCGACTCTGCAAAAGAACATTCAAAACAAGGTTAGAATGTTATATATATATATATATATATATATCAAGCTCATTTTCCTATTCATTTACGCATATCGATTTGGAAATTTTTGAGCTCTGAGACCCACAGTAACCATTTTTGGCGAGAGTGGAGTCAAAATGTTCGTTGCAAGATCATGATCATGCCTTCGAGAGCAAGACATCGACCTGCTAAGTCTTAGGTTAGTTTGTCTCAATTCATCATTTTTCAACATAAAATATAAAAATGTTGAAATCTTTGTCTTAGGGGATTATTTACGAAAATTTTAGTGTTAAATGATTCTCTAGAGGGGGTGCCCATAGGGTAGGATTTTATTTCAGTTAAAATGGTGTATTTTGTTATTTTTAGGTATTTTTAGGGATTCATGGGTGCACAACAGATCGGCACAAGACCGCCCCCCAACACAAAGCGGTGGTCATGGGACCGTCACCACGTAATGGTGGTAATCACAGGACCACCACCTTAAGATGGCGATGGTCATGGAACTGTTGCTCTTCACAGGGCAGCGGTTCTAAACAGAAAGTGAAAACAGATGTCTTATTTAATTGTTTTTGTATTTTTGACATTTTTCCATGTTTTTAATGAGCTTAACTATTAGACTATGTTGCTAACTTGCAATTTTTCTATGTTTTGGGTGGATGCAGAAGGAGGAGTATATTAGGTGGAGCAGAGAGAGGGAGTGTGATTAGCTCCCGATAGTGTTAGACTTACTGACTTAGAGCGAGACACTCTGTAGAGGACTGACATTTTGAGGATTTCATAGGTTCCTCATGTTTCTCCTGCCAGTCACATATTGTGTGACTTATTCTCGTACCGGGATGTGGACTGGAATACTTTCTGATTTCTAGGTGTTAGGGGTGAGTGGAATATCACCCTAGAGGACATCTATCATATACTGGAGGTTCTGATTCTTGGGATGCGGCTATCTCTTAAGACAACAAGCTCCAAGTCTCAGATGGTTCAGTGGGATACCTATATGGGAGATTTTTTTATCTCCTTTGGCTTGAAGAAGGGGGTGAAGGTATGACCTATTTCTGCTTCTCCTATCCCTATCATCTGTAAGGCCATTATGGGTATCTTGGCCTCATAGTTGATTGGGGATAAGGGAGGAGATTCTCTCTTATACTGCTGGGCTCCTATTATTATACAGATTGAGGCCCATGTCTGTACTTATGCTTGGGGAGCTAACATTCTTGGGACTACATACCATGACTTATACAGGGTGGTCAGGTTATAGGGGTAGTCCTTGAGTAATCCCACTCTAGTTATGAGTTGGGTGTATGAACGGATCATCCCCTATGGAAGGGAAGTACTAGCAGAGGATCTGGGGGTTGTTAGAGCAGTGAGGTGGACGGGGATGATAGTACTCAAGACACCACACCAGCTAGTGGCTTCATTGACTATTGTAGATATGGAGGCCACTCCTTATCAAGCTATGGTAGGAGTATGGGGAGAGGAGACACATACATTGATTGCCTACTAGACTACATGTCAATTAGTAGATAGGATAGAGAGGGTGGAGGTCCACCAATTTGACTGATTCCCTCAGTATTTTGGCCTCCCCTACGTTGATATGCTTCCTCTAGCAGGGCCACTATACATGACTATTCGTGAGGCCCAGGGAGGTCCTAGAGGAAATCAAGGTTGGACCACGTTTACTCCTGGAGTTCCCATTGTATTTAGGTGAGTGGTTCAGGCTCAAGGGGCAGCGGGTGCTCCTCGAGAACCCTTACTTCAAATCAGAGATGTTCCTACTTTCAATGGGGGGAGGATGATCCTTTTAATGTGGACTCAAAATCTGAGGAGTTCACAGGAGGGGAGATTGAGTAGGAGACAATGGGAGGTGAGACCGATGGGATGGTTGAGGAGGATGACACTGATTCTAAATGGCATGACACTTAGGATATCTTGAGGGTTGAGAGGGTGAATGTGAGTTCAGAGAAGGTGACCTTGATTTCAGAGAAGTTTCCTTCTCAGTACATTGGGGGAGATGACGATTCTATGGCAGGTCGTCATTTCTTTTCAAATTTAGGGGAGGCTCTGTAGTCAGCAGCAGCGTCAGTAGCAAGCGCAGATCCTAAAGACCCTACCTGGATTCTTGGGTATCTGAGTAAGTTGCTATGTCTTTCTTGATCTTGTTAGTTAGAGATGTTTGGTTGAAATTTATTTTCTTTGTTGTTTTGTTTGTTTTGACATGTTTTTGGTGATTTTATAACTTGTTATTTCCCTTTTTATTTGCAGCAATTGCTGAGGGATGGTGAGATTTGATTTGTCAAGTATGTGCTGACACCCTATTGCTTCCTTCGGGGAATACTCGGGCTCATCTTACTAAGGACATTGGAGAGCCTTTAGCAATTGGCCGACACACTGATGTGTTTGACTCTGTTTAGAAGGCAGGAAATTTAGTGACCTCCCTTCATATTGAGTTGCCTAGATTCAAGACTATTGAACGTCTGATGAGGTGGAGTCGTTCTCATAGTGAGGCCATAGCTAGTGGCCATGATCATGAGCCCTCATTTCATTCATAGCATCATCATAGTAGGAGCCCTAAACGTGATCATGCACCCTCCAAGGGATCCCACAGGGATTGAGAGGCCATTTGGTCTCAGTGATTTTTTTGAATGTTTATATGAGTGTTTTTATATTTTTTGGGCGCATTGAGCCATTTTGACCATGCCTAGTGCATGATGGAATTGTATGTAAAACACGATTCTTATATATATATATATATATATATATATCTTTTTGGATCTAGATCTTCTTGTATCTAGAGTTTTTTGATTCATCTCTCACGTGTACCTTAAATGTTTTTAGAATCCTTTTTTATATGCTTTTTCAGATTGTATGCAATGGATGAAAAGTGATAACAAGTGTTGAACAAAAATTTTCTCTTATTATTTGTAATGCTGGTATGTGATAATGCATACATACTGTGGTACTGAACTTTTGGATTCTTTGGGAAATGTTCGTTGCTTCTTCTTGTTTTTGCAAAACGTGATGAATGTCAAGTGATAATGAGATGAATTTTCCCCACTCCTAACTCCATGCAACTAGTAAGATGCAAGGGCTCAACATCGAGAGTTGGGAAGGGCACAAATTGTATGAGTTTGACTGAATGTAAATGATGAGAGAAAGACAAGGTATTGACGGAAATCAAATTTAGACCTGCATACTTATTCCTACTCAAAACTACTACATAGTTCAGAATGCAACTTACTTTTCAGTTTATCTAGACTTAGATCCATGGATGGCAATTTGGTTGACAAAATCTGGTTTTGAGGATTTGATCTCTTTAGAATTTAGATACTTAATTTCAATTAATACGCTTTTCTTTGTATTTTTAAAATACTAAGATTCATTAATTTGTGTGAATGGACCCCCTACACCTTGCCTCATGCTACTGGTAAGAAGCATGGGCTCATCACCAAAGGTACAACAAATGTGAGTAAGGGAACTTCTTTCCTTTCTCAACCTCGCACCACTAGTAAGAGATGCGGGCTCATCACCGAAGGTTGGTGGGGCAAAGAAGTGTGTAAAATAAAATATTCTATTTTGTTTAGTATTTTTGATTTAATTTTGTTTTGACATTTCTAATTTCTGATTTTGGAGTATCCTCATTTCAAAGAGACGTAAGAGGTATAGATCTGACACCATGAAGCTTCTAGAACAGACCGTAGGTAAGAACAACTTAGCCAAGTAGAAGAAATTAGTTTGACCAAGTATGCAGGCCTTGGTATGGTTTTTTTCAAGACTTTGTCTGTCGAATTGATGAAATGATTTCAAAACTATTTGATGATATTATGAAAATTGAAGAGATATGATTTGAATGTTTTTTACAATATTCTCTGAAGCTTGTAATAAATTTCTTAGGAATAAGTTCCTTGACCACAAAATTTATGAAATGAGTGAACAAAATGAAACAAATGAGTGACTAATGCAATGTAGGTAGATATAATATACAAATGGTGATGTGGATTACCTATGCGTAGAACTGTTTAAGAAGCAAGGAATTGATAGTTTCATTAAATTCCTCTCGTTCTAGTGTACACAAGAGATACACACCATTTCCATAGTCTTTCATGACTCGGGGCCCAACCACTTAGGACGAAATTTTCTTCCTTCACCGGTTTTCTTGTCAATCTGGATGTCTAGTCTCAGAACTAGATCTCCCTTGTATATTTCTCATTCATAGACATTTTTGTTATATTACATGGCATGTCCAGTCAACATAGACTCTGTGCCATTGTTTGAGCATTTAACCTGGCCTCATCAAGGCTTTCTAGTTAAGAGAGGCATGTGCCTTTCTATAGGATTCTTCTCCCAAGATCCCTTGTAATGAGATGTGGAGACTGGTTATTTTTACTTCAAGTGGAAGAATTGCTTCTACCCAAAATACCAATGAGAAAGGGGTTATCCTTCTGTGGTGTTCTTATTGATGTTCAATAGGCCCATAAGGTCGGGTATAATTTTAAATTCCGGGTCCTGTATGCTCTCCTTAACTAGATTCGAGGAGAATAGACTTTAATGTTTTGTTTGTGGCTTCAGCGTGTCCATTGGCTTGGGGGAAATAAAGAGAGGTTCGTATGATGGTTGATCTTGAATTTTCTGCATAACTCGTAGACCTCATCATTCTTGAAGGATGTGCCATTATCTGAGATAGTGACTTGTGGGACACCATACTTATAAATGATTTGATTTAAAATGAACTTAGTGATTACAGAACCTGGTACAGTAGTGAGAGGCATGGGCCTCTACCCATTTAGTAATATATTTTTTGGCCATGATTATAAAGTTATGGCCATCTGTTGACAAGAGAGAGAATTTCCCTATCAAATCTAGGCCCCATATGGAAAAGGGCCATGAGGTTGTGATTGGTTACAAAGCCTGTCTTTGCATGTGAATCTTGTGGGAGAACTCTTGGCATTTATGACACTTGTGCACTTCAATTCTACTACATCATGTTCCAAAGTGGGCCAGAAATAGCACATCCGATGTATGTTGTGAGTAGTGGCATGGCCACCGAAGTGGCCTCCACATATCCCTATGTGGGATTCATAAAGAATCTTTTTGGATCCTTCCATGTCAACCCATCTTAAAATCATTACGTCAAAGGCTTTGCGATAGAGCACTTGTTCTAAAATAACATATTTAGCAGCGATAATGTGTAACCACCTTCTTTGTTATGATGTGCCACCTTCTGGGTATGTGTGGTCCTTGATGAAATTGACGATGTCAATGTACCAAGGACATATAGAGATGGGGGTCCTGGTTTTCAAAAAAATATATGCATTCATCGAGAAACTCTAGATCTACTAGATCACCTCCATCTAACGCATTTTCAGCTAACTAGTTTGCAATGATTTTTCTGTTAACAAATTTTTAGTTTACAAATGTTAGTTCAAACTCACCCTTTAAAGGTTATAAAACGTCCAACCTTTTTAGATAAATACCCTTGCGTGAGGAATGTTCGTAAATGATTTATCTTTACAATGACCCTTATTTCTTGATTGAACATGTAATGTATTAAACGTTTTGTTGTGAATACTATGGCAAAGGCATTCTCTTTCTGCCTATGTGTAACATTTTTCATAATCAAGCAATGTCCAACTAATGAAATAGACTGCGTGTTCCCATTTATCATTATCTTCTTGAGCTAACATGCAGGCTAGCGAGACATCAATATCCCATGAATACAGGATCAAAGCATGATCTGGTCTACGAGGCATTAGCGTGGGAGGAGACAACAAGAAGCGTTTAACTACTTTGAAGGCCTCATTGAATTCTTCCGTCCAATAAATGCTATAATCCTTTTTTAATAAATTTTTGATTGGATGAACAACAAAACTTAAGTCTAGGGATGAAGCTTTGAATTGCACTGAGTTTCCCAAGAAATGATCTGATACCAGACTTGTATGATGGTGGAAGTCATTTCAAGAACAACCCAGTATTTTGGCTGGATCGACATCAATCCCTCGTGATGATATGATGTAACCCAAAAGCTTGCTTCCTGTCACACCAAATATGCATTTCTCTGGATTCAATGTGACACCATATTTGATTAATCGTGAGAGAATGTTATGTAGTACTTCTGGGTGATCACATCGCTTTTTGGCCTTGACCAGCAATTCATCTACATAGGATTCCACAATCTTATGAATAATGTCATGGAATATGTATACCATTGCCCATTGGTATGTAGTGTCAACGTTTTTAAGACCGAATGGCATAACAATGTAACATTAAGTTCCCCGAGCAGTTATAAACATAGTCTTGGCTTGATCCTGTTCAGATATTTTGATTTTATTATATCCTGAGAACCCATCCATGAGAGACAAAATCTCAAATCCAGCTATTGTGTTAAAAATGACGTCGATGGATGGTAATGGGAAGTCATCTTTGGGGCAAGCATTATTAATGACCTGGAAGTCTATGTAAATGCATATGTTACCATTCTTTTTTAGAACAAGGGACGATATTAGATACCAATTATGAATAGTCAACAGGTTTGATGAATCCCACCTGGAGAAGTTTCATTACTTCTTCTTTCACCATGAGAGCCACTTTTGGTTTCATTGGTCTCAACTTTTACTTAATTGGCTTTGCATCTGGTTTGGTGACAAGATTGTGTACCGCGATATGTGGTGCAATTCTTGTCATTTCTTTGTAATTAAATTTGAAAGCCTTTTGATGTTCCTTGAGGATCTGGGTATGTATTTCTATCTCCTTTGGAGTTAATGAGGATCCCAACTTCAAAATATTTTGTTCTTCCTTCGTTCAAATATTTATGTCAATCATTCCTTCAATTAAAGAAGTGTTTCCTTCTTCAAATTCAAGTGAGGATGTAGGTAGTTCCAAACCTTCTACATTCTCTACGTCGTAGATTTCAAGATTCTTTTGTGGGAGAGATTATATCATGAGATTTCCAAAATAGGAAGAGGAAGATGGGATTAGGGAGAAATCTACTATGTAATGAGCAAGATGAAATTCTGCATAGGCATTTAAATATCCAAGAGTAACCTAATCACCATCAAAATGATCTAGGATGGTAAACTCATTTTCAGCTTCTATATGTGTCAAGATCTGGGTTATTGGTATTTTACGCACCAATGGTTCAATAAGAAGTGATACCATGAAATTTGTATTTTCCAACTCATTTTTTGAAGTGAAACGAGAATCTGAGGTTGCTATTGAATCAACGAGAAGGTTCTGTTCTTGTGGGATTTCTGCAATTGATATGAAGTTGAATCCCTTGGTTAGATCTAATACCACCGTTTTATAGAGTTGTAAGTGTTCAGATCTAGTCTTGTATACCTTAGATACTTGGTTTGTAACTAATTGCGAGTCTCCTAGTACTCTAATGTTATCAACACCCATCCTTTTTTCTATGATGAGGCCAAGGAGGAGGGCTTCGTACTCAGCCTCATTGTTTGTACATTCAAATTTTAACTTAAAGGCAAAAGGAAAGAGCTTTCCCTCGAGAGAAGTAAAGATCACACCTGGCCCAACGCCGAAACAACATCTAGCTCCATCAAAGTGGAGGGTCCAATATTTTCTTGGAAAAATGGATGTTGGAACATTCTTTGTGTCTGTTTCTTTTTCCTCAGTTACTTCTACTATACAAACTTTGTTTTCTAGAAGGGAACCAATTCATAGGGTACATCCTATACCCATGGAATCAAATGGTAGGAGAATAGGTAAATATTTCTCTAGTAACTCGATAATTTTTGTGGTAGTTCCTAATGATACTATCTCTATGATGTTAGTCTAATTTTTGAGTGCTAGAATACCTTTGACTAGATTTGTGATTTCTAGTTCTGTTATAGGTATCAAATTTACCTCTAGCTTTGAATTGACTGGTTTGTTAAGTTCATTCATTGGGAACTCAAAATCAGAGTGAACACCTAGTCTCTAATTCAATTTGCTAGGTGTATGTCAAATGGATTTGGGTCACCCTATGCCGGAAAGATTTTTCCCAGGTGTAAAAATCTTATTTCCTGGAATAATGTGGAAGGGATTGCCTTCATGTAATGTATCCATGGTCAACCAAGAATCATATTATAGTTGGCTTCCCGATCTATAATGTTAAATTAGGTGAGGACTATCTTAGGTCCTAAGGTGACTGGTAACTCTATAGTCCCAATTGAAGTGGCTTTGAGGCTATCATAACCCTTTAGCGTATTTTAGGTTGTGGAACAATTTATTTCTCCATATCCTAGCTTTTGAAGAAAAGTGAAGGGGAATATCTTAACTACTGCCCCATCATCAATCATTACACACTTAACATAATTATTGTAAACTCATACCTACAAATGCAAGCCTGGGTCACCTATACATGTAATTTCAGCATCTGTGGGCATTTTTCTTATATCAAATATAAAATCAATATCCCTATCTAGCTACCCTATAGGGTAGACGTAAAAGTCTACATGGTTTACATGTGTCTCAAAAGGAGGAGTAATGTTAATTAAATTACCAAGACCTAATGCTTCTAAGAGAGAATCCCTGTGGGCGGGAGATTTTTTCAAGAAATCCAAGAAGGAAATGTGAGAGAAGGTCTTTAATAGGTGATTAATTAAATCGTAAGCATCTATGGGTTTTGCCAGTGTTTGTTGAATTTTTTCTGGTTCTACTGGGTAGGTTGAAACTGGTTGAGAAGAATAATCTCATGTTCTTTTTATGGTTTCTACATGTAGCTCAATATCTAACTCTATCAGACCAACTATCTTGGTTTGTGGTCAAGTTCCTAATTGGGATACGACCGGTGGATTTAATGAAGTCGAGGCTTCATGATCGTTATTTCCTATCATAACACCCTTGTTTGTCTAATTTGGATCTAACCTTTTATTGTTAGAGTGATTTGGGAGAGGATCGTTAAAAATCTTGAGGGGTGCATTTTGAGGGGAAACTGCCCCTGTATAAGTGTTTGGCGTGAGTAATGCAGAATTTTCTAAGAACATATCTATAAAGAGTTGTCTTTGGTCTTCTGGAAAATGTTGCATGAATTTATTGTAGTTGCGGAAAGTCCTAGTATCATGGCCTTAAATCTTTTGGAAACCACAATACAAGTTGGGATTATAGTTTTGAGGTTGTTGGTTTAAAACCTTTTGTGGTCCAAAACTCTAATTAGGTTTCTAGTTGTTAGAGTTAAAATTTTTAGGCTGTTGCCTTTGGTTTTGATTCTGATATCTAGTTGGGTTTTGGATTGGACCTTGTGTCTAGATTTTCCATTTTTGTTGTCATGATGGATGATAAAAATCCACTATGTTGATTGTTGGAGTAAATTTATTATTTTGCTGATTGTTAACGGGTGGTGAAGTGTTTACTACATTTTCCCTTTTAACCTGGTCTGTGACCCCACGGTTTTTGCTAAGAATATTGGGTCCTTGATTGGTATTCCCGGCAAGAGGATAGGTCATAGTGTTTTGATTAGGAGTGGTTGATTTCTTGTTTGTTCCATATGTCTTACAACCACTATCTATTTCTGCTTGATCGATTCGGAGGGCACTCTCAAGTACTTCATCATAATTCCTTAGTGGGAACTTCTAGACTTCTTCCTTTATCTCTCTATTGAGAGAATGAAGGAATAAATCACATAGTTCCATCTAATCCATGTTTGGAGCACTTGCTGATGGGTAGAGGACTGTATGCCATCTTTAAATAAAATGAGCAACGGATTCATTGTGCTCTTATTTAATGTGTAAGAATTCCCTTATCCATATTCTTAATAGTTTGTTCATGTGAAAATATTTGATAAATTCTGACACAAGTTGTTTGAACGAGTATATCGGGGCTTCAGGTATTCTATAAAACCAATCAAAGGAAATACCCTCTAAGGTTTTAGGGAATATCTTAGCAACAACTGCATCCCAAGGGAGTAATTCTCGAATGGCCGTGGCATAGGCCCTTATATGTGAATTTGGATCTCCCTCCCCTTTGTATTTAGGAAAATTAGGAAGAGGTATTCGAAGCATGATGCTTTGTAAGGTGAAAAATAGAGGTTCTTTTATATATTCTGAGTGATTCCCTACCGCATATGTTTCAACCATCGATGGTGCCTACTGAGGAGGTGGAGGTGGAACGGGTTATTGATGCAGCATAACATATGTATTTGTGGGGACAGAAGGAAACCACTTTGGTTGAGCGAACATCTCGGGAGAGGAGAACATGTCTCCCTCTGGTGATTTTGAATAAATGTTTAAGTAGGGAGGAGTATTGTTCTGATATGGGTTGTTTGGTCCTAAACCAAGAGGTATCATACTTTCAACTGGAGCAGCATTGTAAAACGTAGTTCTAGTTGTTGTTTGATGTGGGTAGCTATACGAATGTTGAGGAGGCATGCCTAACATACCTGTTCCTGTGAAGAGGTCAACTTGGATGGGATGATGTGGAGGGTTGGAAGTTCCTGCTTGCCCAAAATGTGAATTTTGATTTTCTTGAGCAAGTTCTAGTCCTCTAACCTTCTCAACTAAGGCCAAGATGACCTCAATTGGTGATGATGCAGTGTATTACCTTAATGGTAGTTGTTGTATACCTTGAGGTTGTAGAGGGGTATGATACCCTGCTATGAATTGATCATTACTCTACCAAGCTTCACCAAGAGTATTTTTCATAGGTGGAGGAATGGGGGTGTTTTCTTGGAGCAGGGTATTGGGATGTGTTTGCAAACTTCCTATAGGTGGGTACATGTTTTGGAAGCATTGTTTGCTTCTTGTGTAGCATGTGCTAAATAATCCTCATCCAAAAATGGGAGTGGATCTAACTGTCTACTGATTTGTGGTCTGAACAAAAATTGAAGAGATGAAGTGGATTCTCTAGTAAATGTCATATTGTTAGATCCTGAGGGATCTAGTTGGTGTACATTTGTGTGATCTGATCCAACTCCTTGATTTGGAATGAAGAACTAGAGCTAGTTCTTTGAGGAGGAGTTTTTGATGATAAGTAATTACTTGAATAGTTGTCAGCCCATGCAGAAAGTGAGGGTGATAGTTGTCTATTTGTTTGACCATAATTTTCTTCGAGACTTGAGAGAGGTCTAGCCATATGCATGTAGTTTCCCAACATATTCGGGGTGGTATATGAAACCCCGGAAAAATAATGGGAAAGAGTGATGGTCGATGAAAGAAATTAAAAATAAAAGAGGGAACAGTTGTTATAATTCACGTTGGGTTAACCAATTGTGTACGATAGAAAAGTGACATGTGAGCATGAGAATCTACAAGTAGATCATTCTTCATACCCGACCTACTTGAGGTCATGCCAAGATAGCCAGTGGAAATGGAATATATGTGGATAAAGATAAACTAGTTGGGTAATCTTATGTCCTCAACACACAATAATGGGATCTGCGAGTCTAAGGAAAAGAAATCTCTCCTAACTTAAATTTTTGTAATGGATCATGTTCAGATATAATAGCTATCTCGGGGGCTCCACTCAATGTCGAGCTCTACCGAGATCCTATTTATTTGTTGTTGGATATGCATGGAAAATGACCTGTAGGTCCTTTGTGTATATTTCTAGACAAGGTCATGGAAAATGGTAATGAGAGGTGCAGTGGATTTGTAATAAACTATGGGTGGTTTTATAGTCTAGCCCAAAAAATGTTGGATTGATTGGATTCTATATTTAATACGGAAGAACTGTGTTATGATATCTGGTTGTAGTGGTGAGGAATCTAAATACCAGCGTATCATAAACTGGTGTCAATACTTAACTGACTTAGCATGCCCATTGGGTTGTGGGACCTGAGGGATCACAACCATGAGTTCGTGGTTGTTATGGACCTATTATGGTCATGTGAAGAATCAATCTCTTCTTCCGACTATCTAATGGTAATAAGCCTTTTCAGCTTCTATGTTTAACACCAGGAGTTGTGTGATATTCTTAGAATACCTTACGGGTGTTCTGGAAACTTGTATGTGTAATCATGTGTCTATGTCAATGAGAAGGTTTCTTGCATCTGGTTGTGGAACTAATGGATCACAACCAAATATTTTTTCTCTTTCAAGTTCCTGTATGGTCATGGGGATATCCTATCAAGGCAATCTATAGTTGGGCTGACTTGACCAAAATGTGTATGCTTTGTCATCTTCAATATTTCAATTGCCTCAGTTTTTCACTAATTTCTTGTGGGTTTATTGTCATTTGAAAGACGTGAATCCTAAGCCCTTGATCTATGTTCTATTAAAATTGTGAAGAGATTTGGCTAAGGTACTATCAGTTTCAATACATGTATTACACTAGGCCCTCTGGGTCCCATAATTGTCATGCAAAAGATAATTTTACTTTAACTGAAACAAGTAAATTAACTATGAAATATATATCTACACTATGCTTATATTCCTTTTATTTTTGTATTTTCAATTATGTGATATTTGAACGAAATTTAAACGAGCAGATATTCTAATATATTCAGATAATAGAACAATTGATCGGATATAACAAGAATTAAAAACAAGAAAGTTAGCTTGGTATAGCTATTTGCTTATGTACTTTGTGGATTTGTCCTAAATATTTAAATAACTAACTAGCTTAATCAAAATACCTTCCAATCCTACCTCATAAGTGAGGAATGAATCATAGTTTCTTAGAAAGCTATCATTGCCCATAGCTTCCCTGACTAATACTGAAAGCAAGTTTTAACTGAAATAAAATGATTTGCTACTCTATTTGATATATTGTAACTACAACTTTGATAGCTCAAACCTGGAGTTTACAAAAAAATGGATAAATCCAATTGTATCATGACTTATCCTCTCAATGTGATCTCCTCATTCCTCCGTGTTCTCATGAATCCATAAAGTGTAGAATGTGATAACGGTCAGCAGGAAGAAGATACTCGAACAGATGAAAGCTTTGGATATAAACCGAATACAATGCAAGTAAGAGAGGGATAATGCAAGATAACAGAGACTTGAATATGCAATTCCTAGCAAGATTTATTGTGGGGATACAATGTGAAATAATAAGAATTCTGGGATCTATTTCTTCTGACAAAACAAAACCTGCAAGTCTAAGATTATCAAATGGATTCCTAATCTAGAACTAACAACTACCTATAATTCTAAGCTAGCTTTGTGGGACAACAATGAAGTAAAATGGAAAGTGATCTAGGATCAAATGATCTCTAAAGCCTAGAACTGAAAGGATGAGAAGCTTCATGCAAAATATAAAACTTATTGAGAACTCATTGCAAGAAGCTTCAAAGACACACTGAATAATAAAACACAGAAGGAAGAGGGGCCATTTTCTTGTGGACAAGCTGGGTATTTATAGCACTTTGGATTTATTAGAGGGTAATTCTAAATTGATCTCTTCTAATATAAACAAATGAGAAAACACTATATACTCAGGCAGCTAAAACATAAATGTAAGCTTTAGTGGTTGATAAATGTGGGTGCCATGAATTTAATTTTTACGTTTGACAGAAATCATCATAACGTTCTGGAAAACGCACATAGGACCTACCACCCAGCACAGGGAGGTAGTTATGGGACCACTGCACTATCTTGGGTGGTGGTCATGGGACCTCCTCCCCAGTCTGGGTGGTGGTTCTGTAACTTAAAGACCAAAATGAAAGGAGAAAGGGAGGCACAAGTTTATAACAAAACATGTAAAATCTAGACAAGACATTTCTAGGATGTAAATGTACATTTGGCAATGCTGATTTCTGGATTCCAAACACCTTGTGAAAGATATCTGAATCATCAGTTTGGGTTTCCATAACCTCTTTCCAGTGGTACAATACCTACATTTTTAGGTACGTACCGAAACATTTACCAGGCTTATAATATACCACAAGCTATTTGTATTTGGAGTACAATATTTGGTGCACACTCTACCCCCATTAATAGCACATAAAGTAATGAAGTATTTAACTACCATTCAATAGGAATTTAGATTACTTTATTCAAAAGGATGGGGACATTATTTGGGTTCTCTAGAATATGTTTCTAAGTGTGGGATTTACAGGGCTTAATCGTGAATATTGACATGTTAAAAATGCACATAATTGAAGATCATGAGTAGTTTGCTACTGGAAGTGACAAGACCGCCGCCCATGATCAAGCAAATGGTCCTGGGACTGCCACCCTACCTTTGTAGAGTTTCACGAACCACCTTATAATATACCAGAGCAGCAATTCCGAAGACCGCTGCTCTGCATAAGGAAGGTATCTTGTATCTGAGGAAATCAGAACCTAAAATTCTGATTTTTCTCATGAAACAGAATTTCCTAAAGGAAGAACTAAAATGCATTCTATGCTTCATTTTGTACACCTAAGGGGGGAAGTGATGTAAAGAGATTAGTTCAATAGTGGAGCATTTCTTAGTTAAATATATTTTCCTATGAAATGGTGGACAAGTTATCAAATCCAATAAGGAAATGCAATCCCAACCCCCACAAGATCTATTCCATTTGGTTACAACTAAATACACTATGTCAACTGGCAAGAGTAGATAAGGATCCTAAATGAAGTTCCAATATTGTTAATTATCGTGATGAAGTATGCATCTAATGTCCCTATGTCAAATTGGTTATCTCTTTCATTCTCACTATTGGGAAGTCCATGATATGAAAAATGACTACAACAACTTTTTCCATACATGGGTACAAAAATATTATGTATACATTGAAAAGGATGGGCTTACAAGTTCTAAATTGTCTTCTTTCACTTTTACCACAATGAGGATTTCACAAGGAGAAGTACACAATGGATTTTCCCATAATCAGTTATACTTGTATCAGGTAAGGAATTTTCTAGGGAGGTTAAGGAATAAAATACATGTTATGTATTAGTACACAAAAGAAGTCCCTATAGATTTCACAATAGGGAGAATAAATTACTTTGCATAAGTGTCACAAAACTAACTTGAGAGATTTCTCATAATATTGTGATAGAATATTTTTAATATGAGGATTACCACTTTAATAACCAATTATTAGTCAATAAGTAGACTTGATACTAGGATCTATTTTCCAATACAAATTCCACCACTATAGAAGTGGGAAATAATCCAAGAATATAAATTAAGAAGTGTGCATATACAATACAAAAATTTCCTTGACTCTAAGTGGGACTAGTGCTAAGAAATTTTTAGCCCTTTGTAGTACCCATAGTACTATAACCAATGAAAGGAGAGAATGATCACATGTGTATTGAATCTAGAGCCATCTAACAAGATTATCTCCTTAAGTGATAGGTTTATATTCGTCCACAACAGATGGATGACATATTGGCATTATCTTGGTGGCGTTCACCCAATTTTCCAAGATTGATCTAATGAGGAGTGAGCTATCCATCCAGATCCACATAGGGAAGGGGATGATTAGAAATAACCACATTCACAATGAGAGGATGACTTGTATGACATGGAAACATAGATATTGCACATCACAACCCAAGTAGTTCACAACCAATGGCCTGAGACACATTCAACTCAACTACAGACTGATGAAATAAAAACATGAAGTATTGAAGCCATAGTTAGGAAAGCCAATTGATACTTGTATATCTATGGGGAGGCATACTTATGCCTTTAAAAGGAGAAAGGGATGCCAACACATTGAAAACCTACACAAGATATATGAAACAATTGTAAGTAAATAATCTGTATTCCTCCCTTATGTGAAAATATTTATGCCTCCCACATACTCTTGGATGCCTCCCTAATATCTCTAGGAAGGATCTCTCATAGATGGACCCAGTAAGAAGGTGCACAGCATTCCTTGTCCATAGGTGGGGCACCTCATACACAGAAGTCCCTCCATTGAGGTGCGAAGATTTCATGGTTTATGAAAGCTCCCTATTATGAAGTTCATCAGAAACATCAGTAGCATCCTGCATGATGATCACTGGAGGAAATCTACCAAAGGGGATCTCAAGGAATTTTTGTGGATCAAAATATTTTAAATAAAACTTCCAAGAGTTTGAGTAGAAGATTACAACACAATTGGTATTATCATTACCAATTTTTGAGTAAAGCTCCTACCTTTCCATAGTGGATATTGATGTAAGTGGAATGGCTATTTGGAAGCATCTACTAAGCCAAAAATGGAGACCCATAACCTACTTTAGTGAGAAACATAATGATGTAAAAATTATACACTTGACCTAAGATCAGGAGTTCTACGTGATGATCCAAATGATTAATAAATGGAGGAATTTTTTTTTTTCCTAATAATGGGAGGGAGGAGGGTGAGGTGGCTCCATGTAGGATGCCACATCACACATCCTCAAATCCACCTCCCAAGTCAAACATCAACCCTAATGCACCATAAATTAGTGGGTGAGAGGAATGACAAGTTACTTACACACACAAACCAAGCCCACACCCCCTAAGGACAAAATTAATTACAAGAAAAAATGTGTAATAAAGATTTTATATTTTTATCTTCCCAAAATACATAATGGGATATATTTTTGACCCCCCAACCCATAGGTAGGGTTAGTAAAGAAATTTAAGAGGTGTGGGACAAGTTTGAATTTTTCCACAAGCCTCCAAAATTGGCCCTTAAGGCCAAATTCGAATTTTCATTAAAGGGTAGTGTGTACAACACTCAAGATCACAAGCACTCAACTTACAACACATAATCCAAGAAAAATCTAGTCTAATAAATGAATACTTTTGGTCACATCCATAATTTTTTTACAACATGATTAATTAACTTTAAATAAGACACCTAAACCCATTAAGATAAAGGGGAAGAATACATCATTTTCTAAATAATTAAAACAAGGAAATTACATCACTAAAAATCACATACTACATTAAATAAAAGAAACTAAATAAAAGACAACACATAACCCCTTGGTAAAAATTCCCCCCTAAAAATAATTCAAACACACACACAAACACATGTTACCATGGTGACTCTTGTTGAATTCACCTAGAATTCCAATGTGGTTGGTCTCCAATCCCCCCATTGTTTGTTGCGAATATATTTACCTAGAAAACACATAATACCTCCTTCATCCGCATTAAAACATACAAGATAAAATATGTAATATAAATCCACAATCATCTAGGCAATTACTATATCATTTACAATTTCTAACAACATCTCAATTCTACATTTCATCAATATCAATAGGATCACAAAATTAGTTCAATTATTAAAGTCTACTCAGTGTGACAAAATATCTCATGTCAATATATATATATTACCATGTCAACAACAAATCAACATCTATACAAAATGTCTCTAATGATTTAAATGCATCATATATGAATCTAAATTAAAAACAATCCAATATCTCTAACATCTAACATCATGCTAAATCAAAAAGATATAGTAATATCCATAAGTATAGTCGACAGTATCAAAATAAAAAACAAACATGTGTCAAAGGAAAGTGGGCACTACATCCTCCTCCCCTTAGACTTGAATTCCTCCTAGAAGTCACTGGAACAGGTGTGGAAACTTAACTCATAGCAATGTAGCATCCTCCTATGTAGCAGCAGTCTCGTCGTACCTTTCTGAGTGAACCTGAACCTGGTCAATCTCTCTGCCTCAAAGGCCTAAGGTCCTACACTCTATAATACGGATGTGTTCCACCATCATCTGCCCTTGATCCTGCACCTATAATGCGGTCCAATATAATATGTGAGAAGGATCAGAAATATATCTCCTAAGCATAGAAACACATGGACGTGAAACAAGCTAGGTGGTAATGCTAGATGATAGGCCAAGAGACCGATGCACTCCAAGATCTCAAAGGGACCCACAAACCTAGGATAAAGCTTATAACCTTTTCCGTAATGAATAGGGGTCTTATGCGGTTTGACACAAAGGAACACCTTCGTGCCCACCTCATAACTATGATCTATCCTATGTTGATCCACATACTTTTTATGTATGTCCTATGCCTCCTGTAATCTTTTCCTGATTAAAACAACCTACTACTCCATGTCCTACAATAAGGCTGGCCAAAGAGAAATCCTGTCCTCTAACCTATCTCAACTAAGAGGTGTCCTACACTCCCTACCATATTAAACCTGAAAAGGAGCCATGCTTATCGAACTCTGGAAACTATTATTGTAAGAAAACTCCACCAAGTACAAATACTCCTCCCATCTCGACTGGTGATCCATAACATACATCCTAAGAATTTCCTCCAGGATTTGATTCACCTGTTCAGTCTGTCCATCTGTATCAGGGTGATATATTGTGCTAAAATTGATCCTCATCCCAAGAGCATGCTGCATGGTGGTCCAGAAGTGGGAAGTGTACAAAGGATCATGATCACAAATGATCTTCCGAGAATCCCATGTAATATAACAATATCATCAAGATATACCCATGTCACTGCACTAGTTGTGTAGGTGGTCTTCACCGGAGAAAAATGAGCCATTTTCGTCAATTTATCCACCATGACCATGATGGTGTCATGGTGGTATATCGACGTCAGTAACCCAACTATAAAATCCATGGAAATGGTGTCCCATTTCCACTGTGGTATAGCATTAGGAAAGAGAAGGCTAGTTGGATGTTGATGCTCGACCTTCACCTTCTGACACTCTAAATAGCATGACACAATCTGAATCAAGTCTCTATAAAGTCCTCTCTAATGGTACAACTATCTCAAGGTTGTGTGCATCTTCTTCACCCCGGGATGGGCTGAATAAGGTCCATGATGAGCGTCTGTCAAAATTTGGTCTCAAGCCTCCATCTCTAGGAACATATATCCAAATTCTATGTCATAGAAGGCCATCTTCCTCTATTGAAAAACTATAAAAATTCACCTCAAGGGGTCTCTAAGACTCAATCTCTGCCCTAGCTACAAGGTAGAAGCTATCGTAAGGTAGCTACTGTAATATCCTGCTCCGTAAATTTGTGCCCACTAAAGTGGCCATAAACACATGTCTTTGTCTGCTTAAGGCATCTACAACCACATTCTCCTTCCCCTTCACATGCTCTATCTCCATGTTGTACCACAAAGTGACTCCATCCAACATTCCCGACGAGCGTTGAGATTGGGCTGTGTGAAGAGGTGGCGAAGACTCAAGTGATCAGTCTTGAGTGTGAATCTCTAGCCAAGAAGAAAGTGTCTCCATCAAACCAAGGTGTGAAAAACTACCTAAAGCTCAAGATCATGAGTCAGAGAATTGAGCTCATAATCTTTTAGTTTGCGAGACTCAAAATCAACTACTCTGCCCTCCTACATCAACACACCTCTAAGTCCTTCCAAAGAAGCATTTGTGTATACAAAGAACTCACCCTGAGGATTTGGCGAAGATGGTATGAATGGAAATGGGTCTCCTAACCCCTACTATCACTGACTCAACTCCTAGATCATTTGTACATGATATAATCTTATGGTAACAATCCACCTTGACTCTATGTGCAGACAACTAATCCATGCCCAAGATGACTCCATATGAACCCAATGGAAGGATACAAAGATCTGAGGTAGTGGTGATGGGTCCCAAATCCACTACACAATCCTTAACTAAGGAGTCTACAGATATTTTGACTCTAAAAACCATCTCGATGTCCTCACTAAGACCCTACCTAACTACCAACATCCTACATCACTTTACTAAATATGGGCCAATAAAAGAAACAAAAGAACCACAATCAAACATAATGGAGGTAGGAACACCACAAATGCTACCTTTCGTCTTAATCACGGTACTCTGGTGCTCAACCTGGGGGTTCTCAACCACTATATAGATCCGATGACTGTGCCCCATGTCACCAACAGTAGGCTCTAAGATCTGCATCTTACCCTTGTTACTAGGGTTCTATGGGAACCCTCTCCAAAAATGTTCAGCAACACCACAACTATAACAACTGCTTGGTCCTCTCCCATGAGTAGCAGCTCCAGCCGGTACTCTAGAGGTCTATGCTATGGATTTTGATCATCCAGCTATGGATTGTTGAGGTCTCTATTGGAGAGATCCTACTGACTGAGCTCTTGGTGCACCCTGTGTTCTAATGGGACCCCTAGGAGGAGGCCCAATACTACGCCCCCTCTGTGTATCAAATCTTTTTGGAGGCCTGTACAGTGGGCAGGTCTGTTGTTGTGGCCTAAAAGATGACTGTGATGAACCTTATCCACCATGAGGAGGAGGAGCTAACCCCTCGATCTGTTGTCTTGCATCTGTTAGATGCAGCTCCGTACTTTATCTCTAGCCATTTGTGTCCTTCCCCAAGTCTCCTCAGCTATGTAGGCCTTCTCAATGGCCTCAGCTAATTTCTATGGACAATGGATATGCACCGCACCTTTAATGTCTAGATTTAGGCCCCTAATGAACCTGTGAATCCGTACTTGCTCATCCTACATGTAGTCGACATATTGGAGTAGATCTTGAAATCAACTCTCATACTTAGCTACTCTCAAAGATGTTTGTCGGAGGTCGTGAAACTCATATATCCTCTGTTGAATAAACCTATGTGATAATTACCTACTCCTAAACCAGTCCTCAAAGAGCTCCCAAGTAACTGTCTTTGAATCAACATGGAGCTTCTTCTCCTTGATCCTCCACCAGATACCTACTCCATCCCTTAGAAGATAGATCACAATATGAGATCTTGTGTTGCTCGAACAAGGGAAAATCTTGAAGCACCTGGTCAAGCACACCAACCAAGCCTCTACCTGAAATACACATGTGTCACTAGAATAATGAGATGATCGCAGCTTCAAGATTTCCCTGATATGGTCTGTAACTATAGTCTGGCAACCCCTAGACCCCTCTGCATGCTCATCTATAAGATTAGGGCTCTGAGACCTATCCCTATGTCCAAAAATCTGGTCTCCATATCCCCTCTTTGGTGACTCTACTCTTCCTGACTCCACGCGGGAGTTCTTTCCTCTATGCTTCTCGCTGAGTTGAGGAGATGCATGAGCCTCAACGGATGGCTCCCTATCATGTCTTGTTGACCGTCCTCCAATGACCCTCCACGTAAAGTAGCATTAACAACCTAAAGCATCTGTAAAATATATGGTAGGATGGCTGCTACACAGACCAAGGTGAGAGTTAGTTCATTATTCTAGGTTTTATTCAATTTTCCATGTTTACTAAAATATGCAATTTTCAAACAAGGTTGTTTTCTATATTTAAAGGTGTGCTAGGTTTAATATTGCACTAGTTTTAATGTTCATATCTCAAGTTTTCTAGTGTGCCCAAGGGTCCAAGCTTTTGAACCCATGGCTCTGATACCAAGTGTAACGCCCGCTAAAACATCCACTCGAGACCCAAGAACAACCTAGGTTTAGTTAGAAAAAATTATGGAACAATTTTTTTTCTTGAAAGGTGAGTCCTCAACAGACTTTGAAAACTACAGTTGTCATAGCAAAGATTCAAATTTAATTATGATTAATAAATAAAATTTTCCTGTTATAAAAAATATTAAATCCACATCACAAAATTAATGAGTGTAATTAATCCAAATATAGTTAAATTTCTTTTAGGTGTTAATTTAATAAATAATTAAATTAACATTATAGTTAAATATTCCTTAATTAATTTTAGAGGGTCAAACGGGCTAGAACAATTAAATGCCCAAGGTATTTAATTTCACAAGGTCTAAACACTAACCAAGGTTCTTATTTATATGGGGTTAGAAAAAAATTCCCTTCCCCATAAGGTGACCCCTTAAAAGTCACCCATGCTTTTGAAACAAAGCATTTAAATTTAAAAAGTTAATTAATTTATATTTCACACACTTAACACTTTTTGAAAACATTTCCATTAGATAGGAAATTTCTTCCCCTTTCCAATGATATAAAGAAGTCCTCCTAACTCCTCATATTTCCCAAGTTACGAGCTAGCGGGCCTTGGGAGGATTTTTTTTCCCAAAAGCGGGCCTGCGGGCCTAGGGAAGAAATTTCACCCAAGGAAGGTTTCGGACCGACAGTCCTGGGGAGACATTTGGCACTTTGTGCTTTTAGCTAAAACGTGCAATTTTTATTTGCGCACCTGCAAGCCTGCAGCGGAGCTTCGCGCCAAGGGAAGAAAAATTGCCCCAAACCGCAAGGGACACGTGGCACATTTTTTAAGCCAACGCGGGAAGAAGGGTCATTCGAGGCAACTAGGATTTTTGAACTTTTTTTATTGAAAAATAAAAAATGTTTAAAAACATCCGTGCCTCCCCCGATTCCTAGAGATGCCACGTGTCATGCCCAAAATCACAAGTGGGGAAACGGACTGACAAGGAAACTTAAGAATTTAGAATTTTGTGTTAAAAATCACAAAGGTTAAAAAACAACCCGTGCCTCCGCTAACGCCTAGCGAAGCCATGTGTCAGTCCAACAATGACCTATGGGAAGGTAGGTTGGTGGGAAACGTAAGAATTTTTTCCAATCTTTTTCTAAAAGCGTTAAGGTCTAAAACAATTTACACCTCTGCCGACATCTAAAGAAGCCACGTGGCAAACCATCATTGGCTCCGGGTTGGCGGGCTATCGGGGAGACTTAGAAATTTTTTCTATTTTTCAAAAGGTAAAGTTTAAAGGTACGGAGGGGTCGACCAACCTACAGAAGTGTTTTGTCAAAAGCGAAGTGGCAGGGCTCTGGGGCTATGGAGGAATTTGGGAAAAAGTAAATTTTTGAAAGCAAAAACCTCAGATGGCCATAACTTTCGTTTGGAAACTCAGATTTGAGAAAAAGAGGACTTTTTGGAAAGGGCTCAAACTCCTCTTTGTATAGGAAGCACACAATTTTATTTTAGACGAATTTAGATGGGTGAAATTTAATAAAATGTATTTCCGTCCATAAAAATGTGAACTAAACATTTTCAACTATGAGAATTGTTCTAATCTGCCATTCTTTCTTCTTCAACACACCAAACAGGAATGGAGAAAACGCACTTGAAAGATTTCAAATGGATTTCAAGGATTAATTGATAAAGGTTGAGATTTCAATTTGAATTTAATTCTCCTTTTTCTACTAAGGCATTTTTTTGCCTCTTACCTGATTAATAAAGTTCTAGTAAATTTCTTTTAGCAATACAAACTATTTTGGGATGCATTTTGATCATCCTTAGTTCATTTTAAGGTTTCATTTTGTATTTCATAGTTGTAGGGTACTCTATATATTTTTCTTATATTTATTTGCGGTTCTACAGTAATCTAACAAAGATCTACATATTTCAGACTAAAGATTAATCTATTTCATTTACTAAGTAGAGGGTGATTTAAATTGTTAAGTTTATTCCATTCCAACTTCAATGTATTCGTCTTTCCTTAAATTGAAGCATGCAAAACCAGAATGTAGTTCTATTTCTTTTCATAAACGTGACTTTCAGAAATACAGAGAATGTAATATTTCTAACACAGACATTTCCAGCCTTCAAACAAAGATTTTATAATATATTTCCAACAAAAAAATTTAAACAAGAGTAACACCATTTGTAGAAAATAAAACTTCTATTAAACTGAAATAATTCCTTTTTACAACTTCTTTTCTTTTAAAAAAAAATACAACTCATAAAATAGATATTTCTCTTTTCTTTCATTCAAATACCACTTTCATATCCAAAAATACAATAGCTTTTCACTACATATATTATTAAAATGTCATCCACTTAAAGTGGGAAAAAATTTACAATAAGGAAACCCAAGAGGATTGCAAAATTTGTCTTCACACACAACTCCTAGAACAACAACAAGAGAGATCCACCATGTTTCAATTTGGTCACAACAAAAAGGGGGAGAGGCAACACTCTTCACCCAACCAAGAATTCTAATGAAGAAGAAAAATTTTCCTCCTCATTATGTAACGCCACCTAAATTCTCCCCACTTGAGACCAAGAACAACCTAGGTTTAATTAGGAAAAGATAAGGAATATATATATATATATATATATATATATTTTAAAGTATTCCCAACAAAATTCAGAGTCTATATATATATATATATTTTAAAGTATTCCCAACAAAATTCAGAGTCCATAATTACAGATATCGAATAAACCTACAAAATGTTAAGAGAGAGAAACTCATCCTTAGCATAAATAGATTATCTTCTTGCAGAGCGCGCAGAAGAAATTTCCCCAGGCACAAAAAAGGGGGCGCGGGAGGAACTCTTTTTTTCTCTCGAGCACGCAACACGGGCGCGGAAGAGACTCATTCTCTCCCAGGCACACAAGACGGACCTGGGCGTGCAATCCAGGCATGTAAGGGGCTCATTTTATCATGGGCATGCAAGACAGGCATGCAAGGGTGTGCACAAGAGGGGTTGGGCATGCGTGCAAGAAGATTCAGATGCACAAGATGCATGCACATGAAGTTTTGTCTTTTCTGCGAACTTCAGAAGGCCATAAATTTTTCTAGGGAGCTTGGATTTTGGAAAACAAGGACTTTTTAGAAAGCTCTCAACGTCCTCTTTGCACAAAAATATTAAGAATTTAGTCTGGATAAAGTTTTAAAGGTCAATTTTGAGAAATGTTTCTACAGGATTTTAAAAGGCAAACTGTTAAATTTTAACTTGTGAAATTTTAATCAATTGATCTCCTTCCTCTCTCAACTTGTCAATTATACATGGATTATTGTTCTTAGATGGATTTAGGATGGATTTAGGATGGATTCCAATGGTTAATTTTTTTGATGGATTTGCAAATCAAAAATTCTTATTTTACACATTAAGAAGTCTGCGACTTTGCCTTTGCTTGATCTGAACGGATCTTTAAAAGTTTTCTAAGTATTTTAGCTTGGTTGGGGTCATTTTCAGAATGTATCCTCAATTCAATCATTTTATTTCAATTTCCAAAGTTGCAGGTAATTTTTTACATTTTTAATAAAAATGTGCAGAGTTTACAGTAAAATAAAAATGAAGTTTATACATTTCAGAAAAAAATAGAGATTACTCTATTTCTTTTGTCACACTATAAATACATTGAACTAATTCCATACTAGTTTTAAATATTTATCTTTCCTTCAATCAAAATGTAGAAACATAGGTGTAGCTTCTATTTTTTAAATCGTACAATTCAACAAAATAGAGCAATGTATTTTCTTCAAGCGTATTCCTTTCTTTCAATTTTCCAAACAGGGATATCAAATTCAGAGTTTAAAAATAACAAAGCCATGTTGAACAAGGTAAGACAACTTCCATTAATTTATTGAATCTTTTATAACTCCTTTTCTATATACTTTCAAAATACAACATACAAAATATGTCTTTCCTTCAAAAACTAGAAACAGAGTATATCTCTTTCACATTTCAATTTACAACTTTCATAATCAATACAAACCATTTTTCCATTACAAAATATACAAGCTCATCCACTTCAAGTGGAAAAGGTTACAATAAGATTTATCTCAACAAGGAACTATCAAACTATCTTTTTCATTTGCTCCAGAATAGCAATATGAAGATCCTCCATTTTTAATTTTGATCACAACAAAGGAAGGGGAAAGGTAGAGCTCTCCACCCAACCAAGACATCCAATGAAAGGAGAATCCATCCTTCTTCATTGGCCACGAGCCCCAATCACAATTCAATAAGAAATACAACTCAACTCATAGCAACAATAGGCTTCCACATCACAACTCAATCTTTCAACATGCACATTTCTTATAAAAACGCAGTGCAAAATAAAAAATTAGTTTTACAAACACATGAAAGACATCAAACAAAACTCAGGCTTCATCATGCAAGCCAAAGGAGTAAGAAACTATGGGGGATGCTACTTATGCCTCCTAAAGGGAAATTGGGTATCACCACCTAAGAACAAACCGCCAAAATATAACATACAAATCCCTGACATGCCCTTATGCCTCCCCTAAATACCCCTTATACCTCACATTTTCTTATGCCTCCCCAACCTCTTATGGCACCCCATAACAAGTAAAGGAATGCAAGCTATTTCTTTGTAAGGTGGAACCCAAATCCCAACTCCCTCACTACTACATAAAAGCCTATTTTGAGACGATAATTAGAGACAAAACTATAGTTTTGTCTCTAAATTTTTAGATTTATATCTAATTTTTTTCATTTAATTTAATAATAAGTTACTTTTACCCTTCAAATTTTTTTGGGACAATTAGAACCTACAGGAAAAGGTAACTTCATTCGGTTTAGGGTTTCGAATGGCTTTGTTTAGGAGTATAGGGAGCCACAGATCCATTCAAACCCTTACAAATCTCATGCAGGTGTAAGATTTCAATCCTTTGCACCATGGCTGCATCCAAAGTCCTCAGTACAAAACTCTTAACTTACTCCTTTTTCTTCTCTACTTCAGATTTGCTAAAAGGGCTAGTAATGTCCAATGACAAAATTGGAACAATCACAGACATAGTAGAACAGGAGGAATCAAAATCAGGCATCCCAAAATCCGAAGTGCTAGTAGGAGATCCAGGAGCCCTTTTCACCTCCATGACAGAGCAGGAGTCAGTCTCATTGAGGAAAGGATGGTCCAATAGCTATTCAGTGGTCCACCTCTTCTTTGGATCTATGCAAAAGAGGGAAAATATGGTTGTTCATTTATGCAAATGATGCAAAACATGGTTGTCAGGGGGTTTCAAATGTTGCTCCAAGGTGGCCTGTTGGTGACCATCACCACAACAATGCAAGCCAGAGACCAAATATCAGAAGGTGAATGAAAAGGAAGAAGTAAAGGAAGCCCACCATTTCTCTGTTCTAAACACCATCAGACATGTGCTGGCTCTTTATTTGCTAGTATTCGACATAACTAGAGAACACGGGGTCCTTCTCGGAGCGCTATTCATTGTTTCGACGAATCTTTCCATACAAGAATATTGTTCCGCTTGCGCCAACGTGAGATCGAATCCTGGTACTAAACCCTTCCGTAAATCAAATGCAAGATCAAGATATTGAAAAGGACGTTAGAGAGCCCCTGTCAAACAAATTATGACCGTACGATATTCAAGGAGATGCAGAAATTTGACTTCTTGCTACTGTGTCGGCACAGGAATGGCGGTGATTAAAAACATGGGCCAAATTACACGTATATGTGTTTGAATCCCTCATCAGCATTTGGGGATTTTTTCGAAGAATTGGAGCGGGTTTCATCTCTGAACATCTTATCAGGTGTCTGCTAAATTTTATATAATTATGTTCGTTTAATGTGTTTTTGGGAATGCCTCTGTTTTGGAATAACGCTGGTTTAATGTTTTTTTTGCTAATGGCCCTGATATGGTTGTCTTTTGAAATGTTGCCACAGGGTAGATGTTGTAGCAGGCAAATTGAAGAAATGCCAGATCTAAAATTTAGAAGATGTGGCCTCATGCCTTGTAGCAGAACTAGATGGAGGCACAGGGGCAGTATCGGAATTTTCTTGGTGGTAAGTTCTATTTTACAACAGGGTATAACTTGTTTGTGCGTGAATATTTTTATTCTTGTCAGTAAGTCTCTGTGAAAAAAATCTCCACTTAGGCTTCTATCTCGAGTTGTCAATGTTCTATCTCGGATGTGCAACACAAACTTGCACCTCTACAGTTGCTTGTTTTGGGTTTGAACTCTGTCATTTTCCATACTTTTAATGCTTCATTATTTGATGGTGTTAATGCTTTGATTCCACTGGTGCTTTGAATCCACTAGCTCTTTTTTTACAAACTAGTTCATCTTACATTTGGTTCAGCTCGACTCTGTAGACTTATTTCCTTTCATTTTAATCTTTCTGCGGCTCCATTTGGGTGTGCTCAGATGCTTTTGAATGCTTTGAGATTTACACCTTGTTCGCTCTCTACTCATTACTTTTAATACATATTGTGAGCTTTCTAGCTTTCTGGTTTACTTAGAAACTTCTGGTGTGCAAGCTTTTTCGCTACTGTTGTCATGTTTCTATCCCTCTAGTTAGCTTCTCAGAGAATGAACCAGTACCATATTACCCTGATATCACCATTTCTTATAGAGATTGATACCACTAATTCCTTTTGGACTGGACATGGCTATTTCCATGGATTCCTTCCTATTCATACCTTTGAAAATTTGAATTGGTAGGTAATTTCCTTGCTGTAACTTTTTATTCATAGTTGTTGATCATACCCAATGCACAGGCATTGTCTCTATCAACACAGCTGGAGTCATTATTTTGACTCATCTTCTGTCAACACAGTTGGATATCTCCTCGACTTCCAACTCCTGTAGGATAATTCAAAGATTTCCAACAGCCAATGTGGCATCCATTGAATGACTTCAGGGAGATTTCCTTATTGACAATTCAAAGCTTTAAACTAAGAGTTAGCAGCAGGTGAAATAATTAATAATTTTTTGATTGTCTGAAGTTTCGTTGTGATGTCATTTGGAAGTATGGTCCAACAGCTATTCAGGGGTCCACCTCTTCTTGGGATCTATGTATAAGAGCGAAAATATGGTTATTCGTTTATGCAAATGATGCAGAACATGGTTGTTAGGGGGTTTGAAATGTTGCTCCAAGGTGGCCTGTCGGTGACCATCACCACAACAGTGCAAGCCAGAGACCAAATATCAAAAGGCGGCCCCTGCTCTACCTAGTTCACTACTTCAGGAGCCATCCATGGACTAAAAATCAAAGTGTGGTGTCTGATCTCGATGGAACCATGTTGCAGTTGATTTCGTCGTTTCCCTATTTTATGTTGATGGTGTTTGAAGCAGGTCATCCATTGAGAGAATTGTTGTTTCTCTTGGCATCACCTCTTGCGTGGTTTTTGTATTCTTTTGTCTCTAAGATGACTGAAATACAAGTGATGATTGTGGCCATGACAGGAATTAAGATCACACAAGTTACGAGCAATGGCAAGCCCGTTCTACCCAAGTTTTATATTGGGGACATGCATCCGCAGGCGTATAATTTTTTTTTGTCATGTGGGAAGAGGTATGTGGCGACTATGAATCCTAGGATTATGGTAGAACCCTTTCTCAAAGAGTATTCGAATGTGGATTATGTAATGGGGATGGAACTGTAGGTTTGTGGAGGGTGTTGTAATGGGTGGGTGGAAAAACCAGGTGTTTTGGTTAGAATGAAGAAATAGAAATCTGTGAGGGAGTATTTTGGAGAAAAAAAGCCAAATGCTGGACTTGGATATCGTGTCTCTGATTATCCTTTCATGTTTGTATGCAAGGTAAGATTATGTTTTATTCACATTTGAAGAAATATTATCATTGGAATTTTGTATCATTTAAAGTACTACTTCACGTTTTATAAATTGGTTTTAGTTTGGGTGTGTCCTGTGATTGGAAATGGAATATTAATAGTGTAGATTCAGTTGTTTTTTATACTCAAGTTATTTTGTTTAATATCATCCAGGTGCCTTTATTTTATCATATCTTTGTAGAATATGATACCCCTAACCTCACTCTATAAATATTTTTCATGCTTGATCGACCTTCTGCAGGAAAAGGCGTACAAATTTCCCTTCTGTGAAAGTTGTGGCAATACATAATATGAAAATGGCAGAAGAGGGCAGGGCACCATATTTATAGATTCTTCTAATAGCATTGAAGTCCATCAACCATAATAGGGAGGCCGCAATGGCTACAAAGTCTTCCAGGACAATGCAGAAGTTAATCCATGACCATTTCCTACACATGGAGCACTCCAACAGGATACTCAGACAGATAGTGTGCCTCTCTAAATTTCTAGGTTTTGGGTATCCTCTATTTTGTGTTTTAATATTTAATAGTTGTATACAAGTTCATGTGGCAATGGATATTAGTTTTAATGTTTTTACATTTACAATATTTGAGAACATTGCAGATTCAAATTGCTAAGTATTACCGAGTAGAGATTTGAATCTGGGGGAAAGTCTTCCTTTGGATAGATCAGCTTCTACAAACTTGTCATTATCTATTTCACAAAGGCCGCATTAAATGTATTTACAACAAAATTTGTGATGTATATTGTTCCTCTTTAAATCGTAGGTGGCCAAGATTCTTTAATATGGGTGGAGAAGAAACAAAGGAAATAAGGTTTTACTAGGTATTTTTTTACTCCTCCATTACATGAGTAAATTTTGGTGAGATGCTATTAAAAGTTATAGTTTTCTATTGCCAAAATGCGTATTGTTTATTTCTGGGTAATGTTATGTTTACTAGTAAAATAGTAATTATTATAACACCTCATAGGCATATTTTAATATAAAATAATTATTAAATGTCACTGTTGTAGCAAGGTGAAGGAGAGGCCATTAATGCTTGAATCCTAAAGAATAAAACACCCAATCCTGTGCATTTTAAACTGGTGAAAGTAAATATTTTATATTTTGTATGTTCTTATTTTATTTCATTTTGGTCGTTGTTTGCTACCACTTACAATGTATTGAATCAAGCTACTATGTTAGGTTTTTGTGTGGCATTCTGCTAAGAATATTCAACCCTTCTCTATTCACTTAATGGAATTTCAGAGGTTTCTAGATAATTATTTGACAAAATGTATGTAGTAAAAGTTATTAAAATTTCCCATTCTCTCTATTCCATGTGAACAAGATGACATATACAAAACAAATGCAGCTAGCGCATAAAGAATTATTTCCCACTATTTCATATCATATTTAGGCCAAGTTTTCTTCTCATTCAGTATTTATTGACTTTGTAATTTGATATTCTATCTTGGAAAGGATTTGAAGCCTAATATTTTCATGTGTATACTATATTACGCAGAAATTTTAGAACAACATATGTTGGAAATATGTTGTCTTCACAAGACTATGATTGTATTTGAAATTATAGCTTCATCATAAACTTTTAGTTTACAAGGAAGAAACATATATAACCCCTCTGATCCTTATTTGTGGCAAATGGGTTTTCTTTTTGACCTTATTTTCATTTATATTTTTGGTTAAAGGATTGGGTAAAATAAAAAGGCTTAGAAGGGATATATAACCCACTTAACCACATGCTTCTAAAAGAAAATTGAAGCGTAAATGTGGGGGGTGTGTTTTAGAGTGCTTCATTACTTGAAAGAGTTTTATAACATCCTTGCGACACTCATTTTGGATATGCATGGCATTCCATGAGACCATATCTCTTTGAGGAATTTTGTCAAATAGTTGACATGCCTTACATGTCCTTCCGCATTTTGCATGCATGTCTACTAATGAACTTCAAACATTTAACAAAAACCCAATTTCCATTATGCTTAGTTTGATGTTTGTGTCCTACTTTAAAGCTTAGATTTCGATGCAGGCTGAGAGGATGCTGGAAAATGTTGTGGAGTTTTCCTTTACACCCGTTGGTTGCATTTGCTTCCACATCTTGTATACATGTCTACCAGGGTAATTGCAACTACAAAATCTGACATTCCTCAATCCTTTATGCTTTTATGGATGTCCATACTTCTAAAGCTCCCATTTTGTCACACGCTGGGAAAACACAAGAAAATGTAAATTGATTGCTTTGGAGACTTTTTCATTACATATAATGAAACAATGCATGTATTAGTCTAATTAATTTAGTTTAAGAATAGAAAAAACTATGAACAATTTTTTTTTGTCAGTTATTGAATTTATTGTTTAAGTTTGCATGTATTTTTTGTACTTACCAAGACTTATATTTTATTAGGTTATGTATCTTAAAGCATATTTCAATGTTCAACTATACCATGGGGGAACACCATATTAAATAATTATTTGTTTTATATTCGGTATTCATGTGTATCTCTTCATACTTTTTGGATCACTTCCATGATAGTTATATGCCATACCAATATTTTATCTTTAAAAAAATTATAATATATGTATTGTCTCTTTGCCATAATCATATGATTCATATTTTTGTCAATACTCTACTAAAGTATTCATAAAATTATTCTGCACCATTCTCAAGGGTATAAATCTACAACCTTCAAGGAAGTATACATGTTCAACAAAATAGCTAGTATGCAGCTCACATTTGATAATAAAATAGTGGTCAGACTAAATTTAATACTTATACTGGTTTTATAGTAATCATTATATTCTTTAATTCAAAATGAAAAAAAAGTTTTAAACACTAAGGGACACTTTCCATTAGAAAGAGAAAATAATGATTAGATTAAATTTCATGTTCATCAAGAAATATTTCTAAATAACCCCGAAGAAGCAAGTGCAAAGTACGTTTGTTATATACATTTAAAAATAGGAAGCCCCATAAGATTTTTTAGACACACAAAACTACAAAGTTGGTTTGGACATTATTGCGTGGAAAATAGCTTCTCTTGATTGGTATGAAGACCATTGCAGTCAACACATGATTTCATCAAGAAGACTATATATCCTCCTAACTCTTCTATAAATATTTAAATTTGGCTGAGAATCCTTTTGCTTCTTCAGCTGTATATTAATTTCTATGTAACATTTTTTCAATTTTCCTTTCATTTTGTTTTTTTTCGGTTCATGTTCATATATTGCAGAACTTTGATGATGTATTGGTGCCACCAGACCATGTAAGCAGAAGCTACAATGATACTTAACTGTTCTGTAATTGCGTACAAGTGCTCACCAAATAGAATTGTTGGGTGAAGGGTACTCTCATTTTCTCATTAGTGGAGATGTTTATTGCAGAGATTCTATTAATTCTACTTATTACCCAGTCTTCCACAAGGTATGATTTCATATAGAGTGGGAAATAAATTAATAATATTGGTTCAATTTTTCAACCATTTATTACAAGTTGTTTGTGTTGTTAGATGTTGTCATTGAATTTTGTGTGTTTTCCCCAGCTGAGTGGGAATCATTTGGTGTATATTGTACTTCTTATGTAACTATGGAACTAAAGAGGAATATTGAAGAATTCGTACACCATTTATTTTCTATGCATGCTTGTTGATTTTCTTAATACCTATTTGGTCCTGTCATTCAATTTTAGAGGACTAGATCACGAATAATTTATGGTCTTCAAGGTTGTCCATTTAATAGAGATCTTATTTTGACTCTTATCAGGAAACGTTGAAATACACTGGGTGGATACGTACTTCCCATTTACCAATCTATCATTTGAGCTGGAAATTTATTTTCAGGTAAAAATTTGCAGCAGTGATCCAAAATTACCAACTTTGAACAAATTTTAATTTAAACATTGTTTAGCCTTAGATGTAATTGTTTTCCCATCGCTCATTTTTTTCAGTTTCATCTCTGTAACTTTCATTGTTTAGACAACTTACAAGTGTAAGACAATTTTTTGAAATTAACTCTTGCTACTTTAGATCAGTTCCTCAGTGGAAGTGGATGGAGGTGTTAGGTCATGGTGTGACTGAGCAAGCAATACTAAATTGCAATGATAGACCAGCTGGAACTACTGCATGGGATTTTGGACTTGGGCTTGAAAGACTTGTAATGGTTCTTTTTTATATTCCAGATATTCATATTTTTTGGTCCAGTGATCATCACTTTACTTCTCAAGTATGTGTGTCTTAATTACAACCACAGAAACCGAATCATCAGAAACTGTTCGAAGGTGGGCTTGTATAAATATGAGAATGGCCTCATATACACAGCCAAGTCTAGAATTATGATTATTAAACTTGGCCATAGTGGGGCTAATATCTGAGGATTGCATTGAACCTGATCTATCAATGATGAAAAATGACATGGTGAGGGACATTCTTAGAATGATCACAGCCAAAATGATGTCTATCATCGCTTATGTACCCTACAAAACTTATATTTTGTCCAGTGCTCGTAATAGGTGGGTGCCACAGTTTCTCGGTGTAGTAAGATTTATCATAGCCACCTACCTGTGTTTCATGATCCTCAGATTTGCAGTGGTGATTACAGCGGCCAAATTCTTCCCACTCTGACACATTGCCAATAAGTCTCATGAGTCAGCTCGTCTTTGGAAATATCCACGTCAGGTCCATATTTCACAGTTGCGTGCCTGGAACCATCGTAGAGATTGCTGGTACATGCAGAGTCTGAGTAAGGAACATAATGGATGTGGCCTCGACCCAGTTTCCTGTAATACATATTACACATCTCCGCCTCACCTCTTTCTCCCCATTTATACTTTTGATCATGAATCTCAATATCTTCACTTTTTGAAATGAATCTTACATTTCTCATATATCCATGCACCGTATCGTGCAAGCTAGAGTGATCTATAGGAAGCTGACAGAAGTAACCACAAGATTGACATCTGCTGTCCCAATAGTGCACAAAATTTTCATATTTTGTGTGAACATGTGGGCCTTGGTGATCTATTTCAAAGGGAGGAATGGGAATGCAATAGCCTTTGCGCAAGCCATTTTGTTTTGACACAAGATCATACTTGAAAGATCCCCTTTGACCCTGGAAAACGCAAGTTTGTTTGACTAGCTCTGTAAAGATCTCACATATTCCTGGCATTTCGCATTCTTCAAGGCAGGCATGTTCATTTCCACAGAAATGCTTTGCATATGGATTCAAATCATGGAAATGGTCTTTGACTCCACATGTCCCACTGCAACCAATTATACTACAATTGCTCTAGCAATATCTCTCATGGCACTCATGTTGCTTATGTTTACACTTGATTGCCATAGCACATGGATTGCTGCAGCTTGGAAGAGAGCATTTTTTGTTGCACAAATGTTGTGGGGAATTGCACTTATGCTGACCAAAGTGTTCGGGCCTCAGAGAACACAACTCATTGCAATTTGAAGACATATGAAATAAGTGATAGGTCTCTCGACATGTGTGATTTTTTTCTTTGCAGTCATGAGAGCCTTCATGCCCAGCCAAATCGTTGCATACATTAAAGCTACCTCCTTATCGAGCACAATAGCTTCAAATTTCTGCACATGAATGACTACTCATGCAATAATGGTCATCAATGTGGCCTTTCTCAAGTACACATCTCCAAAAGCACACTGAACATTTGCATCCACACACAGATAGTCCTTGTTTTACTTTAGCCAGAGCTACACTAGCCTCTAATTGCAACCTTTGTACCACATCATTATCATAAAATTCTATAGCGTTTGCACTTATCCACTTTTGAACTCTATCTTGCCTTATTTCTGCGAGCGACTCAAGGAAGTTCTCAAACATTGAATGCCACTCCTCACTGTTTCTACCTTTCCTTGGTAAAACCAACTCCAAGCTTGATCTGAGTTGAGACTTATGGTAACAGAGAGTAATGAATCATTGCTAGGTGTGAGATACAAACTTGAATCTTTAATGTCACATGACAAATCCCCAACAAAAATAGGAGAATCTAGAATTTCCTCTTGCGTGTCAAAAATAACGAACACCTGTAATTCTTCATTTGCATTTGCAGAAAGACATCCCGTATGGACACCAGACATAAGATTTCTCCTCAGAATATCAACTATTATAGCAACACGCTTACTATCAATGGAATTCTAGTCTTTAGGAGCAATTTGAGCTATAATAAGCTTGAGATCCCTCAAGAAAGTGGATCCATTGTCATACCAAGAATAAATTTTATCCTCTATTGTTTCTGTTAGCTCCCTTAAGCTCTCTTTGTAGTACTCAGATCGATTATAAGGAGCCACAGCAGCAATCTCAACCCTTCCATCATACATTTTTAAAATAAAATTTTCTTGATATTTGCTGCATATCCGAGAAATTTTCTCAAGAAATTCTTGTTTTAGGTCACCTACATTAGATGTATCCTCATCCTTGATAGCAATGTAAAATAGACCTTTAAATAAATTTTTTTCCTGCTTCAGTAGATTGATACCACTCTAGAACAGGCTGAAAGTAGACTCTGTGTCCTTATCCAAATGAAATTCCTTTTATAGCAAGAAAAAAGAAAATGAAAATCTTTATTTCTTTTCCTTGACAACATTCCCTGTTTCCTCGACTCATTGGACCGCATCAAAGCAAGGAGCACTTGAAACAAAAATAATAAAGAATGTTGTTGTTAGACATTAACATACCTTTTTGTTGAATATTGTGAGGTTGCTAACAACAACATTGAGCACAAAGACAAGCATATCTTCTTGTTCACTTCACTCAAAACTGTCGAGTCCCTCAAAGTATAAGAGCACATACAAGTATCTGTTGTCACCCTAGCCATCTCCATCTTCACTTGTTTTGATTGCCATCCACACACTATCGGTGCACCTGCCCCCTGCAACATCCGGAAGACACCCTGATAGATGGTTCAGCAAATATGAATTTCCACTGCGTTACTTTTCCATTGAAGATATAACCTTAATTTTACCCTTCCAGCTGCTGAGAACAACATCATAGAAGCAAAAGCATATAGAATTAGCAAGTGATACACTGTCCACGTAGCTAATGTAATGTGGTATCTGAAGTCCATCCTTGAGAGCTACCATGGCATTGTTTTCTACACGAGATATCTGAATGGGAATGAGGCAGACAATCTTGTGAACCCACATTCCCATTTTCACACGTGTCTCTTCCTCTGCTGTAACTAAAATCAGGTAATTCTCTGCATTGTCGACTTGAAATTCAATTTTCATCTTTGAAAAAAAATTTATCTTTACCTACCTTGAGTTATTTGATTAGTGCTTTTAAATACTTGATGCATCCTCCTCGAATGTAGGGATCTGATCTGGTGCTTTCTAGTACCACTTTGAATCTGATGCTTTTCTTGTAGTCCGAAAACAATGTAGGTGTTGTTGCAAACTTGTCAAAAATGTGGTATATGTATGGAAAGATGGTTTATTAATTTTTGTAGGTATATATCAGGTGATGGCTACATTTGGATGAAGTTGAGATGATTTTCTAAAGTTGAGGTGAGTGTAAATATGAAAATTATCTTCTAAATAAGTGTCTTAAATCTCAAAAATACCTTTCCACCCTTTTAAATAAATGTCTTAAATCTAAAAAAATGTCATGGAAAGGGTGCCCTTACAACCACCTCATATGATCTCAATAGGCATTATCATCCTCCGTAATTATTCAAGTAGAGGGAGATGTGAAATCATTTTTGTGTATTCTATACATTCTGAACTGAGATTGAGGAAGCATATAGAAATATTTAAGGCCTTTCCATTACATCCACTTCCCAAATCTCTACAAGTCATGAAATATTTTAATTCCTTTCTCAAACCAAACCAGGGTAGAGTAGCCTATTGTTAAGTCAAGGATCCTTTCCTTGACAAGATCCTTGCCTTGACAAGAGGCTGCTCTGCCCTCCTTTGGTTTGAGAAGGGAAATAAAATATTACATGACTTGTAGATATTTGGGAAGTGGATGGAATGGATAGACCTTAAAGATTTCAATAACCTTCCTCAATCTCAGGTCAGACTGTATACAATGCTCAGAAATGCCTTCACAGCTCCCACTACTAGACTAAACTGGAACTATACCTTCCATATCCTTGACTAATACTTCCATAATACGTGACCCTTTCTACAGAAACATCTAAGAATTGCAGGCAAGAAAGATTACCAAGCTGCTAGAGAATTGTCTTATGCATTGTGCAGGTTATATATCAAACTGATCTGTTGCTTGACAAGAACAAGGATTATGTTGTTGTAGAGCATCAAGGTCTATTAAGTTCTTCAAAATGTTCCTTTGTTGCAAGTCTCTTCCCTGCTTTTCCTGAGGAATCTTCTAAGTCAGCAAATTATGTCTTCTAAACCATTGCTTCTTTTAATTTCTGCAATTGTTTTCTTCTAACTACTATCATATTGTTAATGTTTGAATGTTCACTTTCTAGAAATTTTGATAGGTAGTGATACATGCTTGTAATATTTTTCTATCATGAATACTATTCAAAAGGTTTGTGGTATTATTGACTCCTTTAAAATTCTGTGTAGCAACAACTGCAATCTCTCCTGGAAACATTGAGCTCAAGAAAGCCTCACTACATAAGATGTGTGAAACCGAACAGTGTTCTAAAGCCAGTAACATTTTTGAGAATTACAATTTTTTATAACTACATTGCGGGGTAAGCAGCCTTTGGCCTAAGCTTATTACATTTTGAATTCAAGTTTTCTAATGACTTGTATGAAATTTCCTGGTTCAACCAAAAGCTTAGCATACAGAAACATAGAATCTTGATTAGAATGTGTGGCTCATCTGCATTGCAAGGTGTCATGGAAGAAATCAGGATTAGTTGTGTTGGATACCTCACAAGGTGAACATTTGAAGAATTTATTGACCATTCTGGTATTCTCGCCCCTGAAGCATTGGATGTGAAGTAAGTCTTCAAAGTCTTTGACACCATTTTCATAGAATAGCTTAGAAATAATCATTCTTCAAATTTTTTATGCTACTTGATTTCAAATTTCAAATTCTTAGCACAAAATATCAGATTCTAATATGGATACTTCTTACCATATGTTGTAGCTATGATGAGAAGTCTGCAAATAAAATTTTACCAGAGAAAATGCGTCTCCAAGGATTTTAGGTGTGGCCAATTGCATGTCTTCACATGTCAGGGAAATTATTTTCCTTTTGCTTGTTTCAAACATCTTTTATTACATGTTATACTAGAACAATTGCATTTGCTTGACGTAAAAGTTTTTATTATAAATGTGGCTTATTTAATCACAACCTTTTACATTCCATATTCTACTAACATATCTCTTAACAACTTTCGTTACTTAAAAAATTTTCATACCTGACAACTCTTAATGCCTTTTTCACCTCGTAGTTTCCAATTACCCATATTTACTAATATGCAAACCATCACCTGAAGATGATTGATTATCCCAAAACCCTACCTAAACAATCATTTGAGAGAATATTTGGTCTTTGTATTTCTATTATTCTCACTCACTTAAGTTGCATGTACCACCACAATCCATACTGAAGAGATTATTGAACATTCAGTAAATGCCTGCACTCTTGTGACATGCAATCCCTATGAAACCCCTTCCTTTTGTATAGTTAATAATGTTGCTTGTTGTCAGTTTTAACTCCTCCATGTTGCTGACTTTAGGAAAATCCAACAAAAAACAAACATGCAAAGAAACTGATCTAAAGACAAAAAAAAAAAAAACGTAGTTGAATATAATATAATTTTATTGACAATAGAGCTTTGATGTTCCATACGTCCATAAGAAGAGAATAAATCACTTAAAAAAATTACCAAGTACATAAAAGTATAAATTGCAAAATGTAAATTAGAGCAAAGATCACAATTATTCATGTTTATTGTGGATTATCTTGACTCATTTTCTGTTATACAGGGGCATTTTCATCAATTTGATTTGAAATTGCTTTGAAGCAGGGTAGCTTTAATTGGTCAATTGGTGAGTTTTGTGCCTCAATGATTTCACTGAGCATTGTTTGTATATAATTCTTGTATATTTTTAATCAATTTTCATGCATGTAGTGTAGAATATCCACTAAAGAAAAAATAGATGAATAATGGCTTCTTTTTTGTTTTTCTGTACAGGCTTATATCGAAACATTTTCACTAGGCATGTGTGGAATTCCAAGGATTATAATGTCTGAGGTTAGTCCTTGATATAAGTTATGAAAATGGATTGACAGTAATGAGTTAGTGATAACTAATTTTTTAGAACAAAATGTAAAGATCAGGTCGATTTAGTAAAAACTAGTTATTCTCCTAATTTAAATGTAATTTGTGAATACTTTTGGCAGAATTAGAGTAAAATATGTAATCATAATTTCTTATAATCCAATGCACCTTCGTTTCTAATGATAGTAGACAATTGCATCAAAGTTGAGACAATCAAAGCGAAGAACATGAAGATGAATGCTGCCGATGGAGAGGCAATTGCTCAAAAAGAAAGTTGCTCAAAATTAAAGAGAAGAAATATAACCTCAAAGTAGCACTAGGGAATCACATGCATCACTTGAAGTTGGTGGTGGAGAGAAGGTGTTAATATTGTATATCAAGGGTTAACGGAATTCAGACACCCTTTTGTATTTTATCATTGTATTTCAAGGGTTAACAGAATTCAGACACCCTTTTTTATTTTATCTTATTTGATATTAATAAAATATTTGTGGACCCATTTATTGGGCACAATATTTAAATCAAATTGTTGTTAATTTATAATATTAGTTACCAGACCATTCCGACATCATCGATGATATGTAACTTTGTTGATTGCACTATATGATATTTGGTTATTATGTAGTTTTAAAATTTATATTTTTCATTCTTTAAATTCGTATCATCTCTAGAGAGACAATAAAAATTGAAATTAGTATTGTCTCTAGAGAGACAAAATGTTAGTATTCAGTATTGTCTCTAAGGAGACAATAATCGTATTGTCTCTAGAGAGACGAAAATTATATTGTCTCTCAAGAGACAAAATATGTATCAATCATTATTGTCTCTTGAGAGACAATATTAGAGACACCTTCTTTGAGACAATAATAGAGACGATAGACAACTTTTTTATTGTCTCTATTTGAGACAATTTAGTCAAATTTTGTCTCTATTAATGTCTCAAATGATCCCCCTTGTAGTAGTGCCTCCACACTTAAATACCTCCCCAAAACACTTATTCCTCCCACAAAATAAACCCCATAGCCTTCTCATGCACCATTCTTAGGCCATCTACCCAACAGCCGATAAACAATAACAACATTCAACCATTTACATATTCATAAAAAGGAAAAGAAGAGTATTTCAAGATCCAAGATCCTACCTCTCCATAATTGAGTTTGTTCCAAGTTCAAAAAAACAAGCTTTCCAATGTAAAAGAGTCCAAGATCAACAATCCACAAGCATGAAAAAATCTCCAATCTTATCCAAAAGCAAGAGCTCTCAAAACCAAAAGAAGTCTCCTTAAAATGAAGTGATAAAAATGAAGCAACCCCAAAAACAAGCTAAGGAATTCCAATAAATAGAAGAGGGAAGAGAAGAGGATGAGGTGGATCCATGTAGTATGCCACATCATACATCCTCAACCCCAACACAAAAGTAAACTTCATTCTCCAATGCATAATCAATAGGTGGGTGAATAATATGAAAATTTTACTTACACACTCAAACAAGCCCACACCCCGTAAGGACTAAAATTTAAAACATGTAAGAAGAGTGCAATAAGAGAATCAAATTGACTTATAAAATGCATAATGAAGGGATAATTTTCACTCTCCAACCATAGGTAGGTTGGTATGTAAATTTAAGAGGCATGGGACAAGTTTAACTTGTCCCACAAGTCTCCAAAATCAGTCTCCAAGGAAAAATTAGAATTTTCAAAGAAGGTGGAGTGTTTCTTACTCCAAAATCAACTTACATATCTCTTACACATTACTTACACATTTCTTACAACATTTTAATTCAAGGCCAAAAACACAGCAAGCAAAACAACTGCCTGATCCTCTCCCATGTGTAGCAGGTCTGGTCAGTACTATGGAGGTATGTGGTGTGGATCCTAATGATCCGGCTATGGACTACTAATGTCTCTACTGGAGAGCTCTTGCTGAATAAGCTCTAAGTGCTTCCTGTGTCCTAATGAGATCCTTAGGAGGAGGCCCCATACTCCGACCTCTATGTGCATCAAATCTCTATAGAGGTCTATAAGGTGGGCAGGACTGCTACTGCTGCTGATGTTGATGTTGTGGTTTATAAGATGGATTTTCTGAACCCTATCCACCACAAGGAGGAGGTATTGAATCCCTCAATCTATTGTCTTGCATCTATTGTATATGGCTCCAGAATCGGTCTCTAGCCTGCTTGGTCTTCACCTGAGTCTCCTCTGCTATGTAGGCCTTCTCAACAGCCTTAGCTAAATTCTATGGACAATGGATCCAAAATGCACCTCCAATGTCAAGATTCAGGCCCCGGATGAATCTTTGGATCCGTACCTACTCATCCTGCATGTAATCAACATATTGGAGTAGATCCAGAAATCTACTCCCATACTCTACTACTGTAAGGGATGCCTGTTGGAGGTCATGAAACTCATCTATCCTCTATTGTATGAACCTTCGTGACAAATATCTGCTCCTTAAATGCTCCATAAAGAGCTCCCAGGTAACTGTCTCAGAATCCACATGGAGCTTATGCTCCTTAGTCTTCCACCAGACACCTGCTGTGTATCTCAGTAGGTGGATCGCAACACGAGCTTTCGTGTTGCTAGAACAAGGGCAGAGCTTGAAGCATCTGCTCAAGCTCACCAACCATGCCTCTACCTGAAATCCACCTACATCACCTGAATAATGTGATGGTCGTAGCTTCAATATCTCCCTGATGTGGTCTTACACTATAGTATGACGACCCCTAGGCCTCCCCACATACTCATCTCTAAGCCTAGGGCTCCGAAACTGATCTTTACGTCCTAAAACTCAGTCTCCTTGTCCTAGCTGCAGTGTCTCTGCTCTAACTAACTCCACATGGGATTTCTCTCCTCTATGCTCCTCGCTATGTTGATGAGACGCACAAGCCTCAATGGATGTCACCCTATCGTGTCCACCTAAACATGCTCCTAACGTCCCGCTGCGTAGAGTGGCATTAACATCCTGAAGTGTCTGTAAAATTTGTGGTAGGATAGTTGCTACAACATGATTTGGTGGTGGTAAGTCTACGTCTATGTGAAATGACCCTTCGTCTTGTTCGCACTCCCTACAAAATTCCAGAGTCCATAACAACAGATATCGAATAAACCTACAAAACTCTAAGAGATAGAAACTCATCCTTAGCATAGATAGATTATATTCTTGCAGAGCACGCGGAAGAACTTTCACTGGGCATGGAAAAGGGGGTGTGAGAGGAACTCTTTTTTTCTCTCGAGCACACAAGATGGGTGCAGAAGAGACTCATTCTCTCCCAGGCCCGCAGGACAGACCTAGGCATGCAAGCCAGGCGCGCAAGGGGCTCATTTTATCATGGGCACACACTAGAGGCTCTTGGCATGGAAGGGCATGCACAAGAGGTGTTGGACGCACAACGACATGCTTGTAAGAAGCATCGGGCACGCAAGATGCTCGTGCATGAAGTTTTGTCTTTTCTGCGAACTTCAGAAGGCCATAACTTTTGCTAGGGAGCTCATATTTTGGAAAACAAGGACTTTTCATAAATATCTCGACATCCTCTTTGTCAAAATCCTTAAGAATTTAGTTTTTTAAGGGTCAATTTTGAGAAAACGGTCTGCGGGATTTTAAAAGGAAAACTGTTAAATTTCAACTTTTGAAATTTTAATCAATTGATCTCCTTCCTCTCTCAACTTTTCAATTATACATGGATTATTTTTCTTAGATGGATTTGGGATGGATTCCAATGGTTAATTTTTTTGATGGATTTGTAAATCAAAAATTCCAATTTTACACAGTAAGAAGTCTGTGACTTTGCCTTTGCTTGATCTGAATGGTTCATTAACAAATTTCTAAGTATTTTAGCTTGTTTGGGGTCGTTTTGAACATGTATCCTTAATTTAATCATTTTATGTCTATTTCCAAATTTTTAGGGTCGATCTGTACATTTTTAATAAAAATGTGCAAAGTTTACAGTAAAATAAAAATGAATTTTATACATTTCAAAAAAAAATAGATATTACTCTATTTCTTCTACCACACTATAAATACATTGAACTAATTCCATACTAGTTTTAAATAGTTATCTTTCCTTAAATCAAAACGTAGAAACATAGGTGCAGCTTGTATTTTTCAAATCATACAATTCAACAAAACAGAGCAATGTATTTTCTTCAACCGTATTCCTTTCTTCCAATTTTCCAAACAGGGATATCAAATGCATAGTTTAAATATAACAAATCCATATTGAACAAGGTAAGACAACTTCCATTAATTTACTGAATATTTTATAGCTCCTTTTCCATATACTTTCAAAATACAACATACAGAATACATGTCTTTCCTTCAAAAACCAGAAACAGAGTATATCTCTTTCACATTTCAATTTCCAACTTTCATAATCAATACAAAACATTTTTCCATTACAAAATATACAAGTTCATCCACTTCAAGTGGGAAAGGTTACAATAAAATTTATCTCAATAAGGGACTGTCAAACTGTCTTTTTCTTTTTCTCCAAAACAACAATATGAAGACCCTCCATTTTCAATTTTGATCACAACAAAGGTAGGGGAAAGGCAATGCTTTCCACCCAAACAATACATCCAATTAAAGGAGAATCCATCCTTGTTCATTGGCCCCCGAGCCCCAACCACAATGCAATAAGAAATGCAACTCAACTCATGCCAACAACAGGCTTCCACATCACAAGTCAATCTTTCAACATGCACATTTCATATAAAAACACAGTCCAAAACAAAATGAAATTTTTACAACCACATGAAAGACATCAAACAAAACTCATGCTTCATCATGCAAGCCAAAGGAGCAAGAAACTATGGGGGATGCTACTTATGCCTCCCAAAGGGGAAATTGGGTATCACCACCGAAGAACAAATTAGGTTCCAATTTCAAAACAACAAGCTTTCCAATGCAAAAGAGTACAAGATCAACAATCCACAAGCATGCAACAATCTCCAATCTTCTCCAAAATCAAGAGCTCTCAAAACCTAAAGAAGTCTCCTTAAAATGAAGTGATAAAAGTGAAGCAACCCCAAAAACAAGCTACGGAATTCCAATAAATAGAATAGGGAAGAGAAGAGGATGAGGTGGATCCATGTATGATGCCATGTCACACATCCTCAACCCCAACACAAAAATAAACTTCATTCGCCAATGCATAATCAATAGGTGGGTGAATAATATGACAATTTTACTTACACACTCAAACAAGCCCACACCCCATACGGACTGAAATTTAAAACATGTAAGAAGAGTGCAATAAGACATTCAAATTGACTTAAAAAATGCATAACGAAGGGATAATTTTAACTCTCCAACCATATATAAGGTTGGTATGTAGATTTAAGAGACATGAGACAAGTTTAACTTGTCCCACAAGTCTCCAAAATCAGCCTCCAAGGAAAATTTTGAATTTTCAAATAAGGTGGAGTGTTTCTTACTCCAAAATCAACTTACATATCTCTTACACATTTCTTACAACATTTTAATTCATGGCCAACAACTCTATTAATTACTTTCTTATGGAATATTTTAATTAATTAACTTAACAACATGATTACTCACAATATAACACACCATTTAATAAATAACGAAAAGGGGTCAAAGCACCACAAAATAACCACATGCAAACATTAACAAAGGGACCAAATAAAAAGAAAAAATAAAACCCCTTGGCTACATTTAAAGGTGATCCCCCCATGGGAATCCCTAACACAAACAAACATGCACAAACAAATATAGTTTCCATGGCGACCTTGTTGAATTCATCTAGAATTCCAATGTGGTTGGTCTCCGATCCCACGATGTTTGTTGTGATATTTTAAACCTGTAAAATACAAATACCTCCTTCAGCCTCATGGCCCTATCAGAACATTCAAATGAATATAAATATAATTTCAAGATCATCAGCATATATATGAATCACAACAATCATTAAGACAATCAATAGTATCACTTACAGTTTCATCAATAACTATATCATCATCAATTTTAATCTAATTTTAAATTTATAGGTCTACTCAAAATATCCAATTATCACAAGTCCGAACAACCTCTATAATAAAACCATGTCAAACAGTATATCAACATCAATATATAAAAATGTCTCTAATAATCTTCACGCATCATATAAGAATCAAATTCAACAATAATCCATGATCAAATATCTAACATCATACTAAATCAAAACTATAATAATGTCCATGATACAGTCAACAGTGTCATGATCAATATCAAAAAGGTCTCAAAGGAAAGTGGGCACTACACATTGACCCCTGAGCCCCAATCACATTACAATAGGAAAAGGATTTAACTCATGGAAACAAGACAAGCATCCACAACACAAAATATATTTCACAATCATATCACAGTCCAAATAATGCAGTTATAACCACAGGAAGAATAGTAACAAGATACACAGGCTTCATCATACAAAATCCAAAAGAGTGAGATCTATGGGGAAAGCTGCTTATACCTCCCAATGGGAAAAGGGTGTCCACCTTAAAACCCACCAATATATTCATCTCAACACCCCTACATATTCTTATGCCTCCACCAAGTACCTCTTATACCTCCCATTCTCTTATGCCTCCCTCCTCTTATGGCTCCCCCATAATAAGTAAGAAATGCAAGTTATTTATTTTCCAAGGTGGAAACCCATCCCAAACTCCCTCCACAAAATAAATTTTATGTCTCCCCACATTCTCTTATGCCTCCCCATAAGAAGGATCCCCATAGTCTCCTCTTACACCACACTTAGTTACTCTACCCAGCCAACCCATAAACATACCAAACACTCAACAACATTCGCATATGCATAAAACAAAAAGAACACATTTTGAAAGAGTCAGGCTCCTACCTCTCCATGATAGAGCTTGATCCAAAATTTCAACAATAAGCTTCTTCAAATCCAAAGAGTCCCAAAGAACCAACAAATCCACAAGCATCTAAAATCCTCTAACTCTCTCCAATTGCAAGAGTGCCAAACAAAAAAGAAGTAACCCCCAAACAAGCCAAAGAATTCGAATAAATAGAAAAGGGAGAGAGGAGGATGAGATGGCTCCATGTAAGATGCCACATCACTCATCCTCAACTCCACCTCACAACTCAACTTCAAACTCTGAGTCACAATTAATAAGTGGGTAAATAAAATGACATTTTACTTACACACACAATCCAAGCCCACGCTCCTTAAGGACATAATTAATTTCATGTAAGAAGGTGTAATAAGAACTTACAACTTGTCTTCCCAAAATACATAATAAGGACTAATTTTGACTTCCCAACCCATAGGTAGGGTTGGTGTAACAATTAAAAAGGTGTAAGACAAGTTTAACTTGTCCCACAACCCTCCAAAATCAGCTCTTAAGGACAGATCTAAATTTCAAAAGGAAGGTGGGGTCTTTCACACTCAAATTTACTTACACATTACTTACAACACATAATCAAAGAGCCATCAGCTCTAATAAATGCATTCTTTTGACCCATTTTAATTTATTTAACAACATGATTACTCACTAATCTAGACATAAATAACATAAATAAGAAAGGGAAAAATACATCACTAAAAATGACATACTAAAGTTAAACAAAAGAAACTAAATAAAAGAATACACATAACCCCTTGGTCACATTCAAAGGTGATCCCCCCCATGGGAACCCCTAACAACAATTCAAACACACACAGATAACAAATACACGTTGCCATGGTGACCCTTGTTGAATTCATCTAGGATTCCAATGTGATTGGTCTCCAATCCCTCGATATTTGTTGTGACATGTTTACCTGCAAAACACAAATACCTCATTCGGCCTTGTGGCTGCATCAAATCATCCAAAATAAATATACAATTTAACTCCAAAGTCATCTATATATAAATCAAAACATCATCAAGCAAGTAACGACATCATTTACAATTTCATCAATAACCATATGATCATAAAATTAGTTCAATTATCTAGGTCTACTCAATATAACGAAATAACACATGTCCAAAACATATATATATATACATATACATATATAACCATGTCAACACCCGTATAAAATGTCTCCAATAGAACATGGACTATATATGAATCAAAATCAACAACAGTCCATGATCTCTAACATCTAACATCATGCCAAATCAAAAGCTACAATAATGTCCATAAGTATAGTCGATAGTATCATAATCAATAAGAAAAGGTGTCGAAGGAAAGTGGGCACTACAAAGAGGAAATTCAACATTTCCTGCATGAATCAATTAATGGCTCTCCCTTCTCATTATCATGGCCAGAAATTGGCTTTTCACCTATTAATGAATACAACACTGGAGGATTATTTTCTATGGTGTTTCCAACATTGTTTCCCATAAGGAAATATATGTTCAAACAACCATGCATGAGGGATGTTTAACTTCATGAATACACAATGCATTTTCTTTGCTATTATGATGGACATTTTGGGATCCATCCCATATTCATATTTTTTTCTTAACCTCATCATGCATCACCAAAGCCAAGATACGACAATTATTTTTATGAAATATGGTATTAAATACATCATTCATGCAAGTATATAGGCTCTCCATTGGCTTTATGAAACTCTAAATGATATCTTCCCATAAATTTTGATGTGATTGGAAGTACTCTTCGGGGTGCACACTCTTTTTGGTAAAAAAATCTAGAAGTGAGGTTTTTGAAATGGTTTAAAAGTCCCCCCACATTGTTATTTACTCTAAGTGTAACTAATACCAAGTGGCTAGACATGCTTAACTTTATTCCTGGGACAACCCTTATTAACCCTCGTGCTTCACAATGATGGATGAACCTTAACATTATTTCCAACCCTCATCGTTTTTCTACAAGCACTAGATATTCAAAATGTTTTTTGGAGATGTCTTGGAAAGACACCTTAGGGCACGTGACTATTGGTATAGGTAGGATTTGTTTCCCTTCGTTTTTGTATTTAATCAATTACAAACCTAAATTTTATAACTTCCTTCCTCTTTTATGTATAATTGGTGCCATCGACGTTCTACACATGTCCATGGATTCTTATGGGTTCCAAATGCCCCAATTATAAAGACATTGTACTATACTAACATATATGTTTTCAACATAATAAAAAATAATTTAACAAGTTTTTTTTTCATATAACCCCTGACCCTCTATCTATTGGTCAGAATATATTCAATGGTGCATCAAATATGATCCATACATATTTAATACATCAAGATTAATGGATGTTGATCTTGGTTAGGATCTGAAATAATTTTTGAATCATGTTCAATGACACACCAAGTGCTCAGAACAAACGTTCCTTTAGAATAAAGTAACAGGACTACTCTACCGATACAAAGCACTCTACAACATGCAACCACATGAAAATCCATCATTAGTTTTAGTGATTCTTTTGTTTCCTTGAATGTTAAGAAAAAGGTCTTATGTTTTTTTGCTGAAAAAGATGCTTAAAGTAATGATATATTTAACTTTTTTAATGAGTAAATGTAATGGCCGTCAAATATGGAATATATTTCACTTATTGAGGTTGTACAATCTTGGTCTTACAACAAAAAACATGTTAGGGACAAATGGAAATAACGACATGTGCCTGCAATTGTGTGTGTATCCCCCAAATGTTTTTGAATCCCTGATCTAGAATATTCTTCTTATGAACTTTTATGTTGGAGTAAATTCCTTCTATACAATCCAATCAAAAAAAAATTAGGCATAGGGATTAACATAACTACAATTTATAATTCAATGTAGAGAAGGCACATGTAAATTATATCTCATAAATACTATCAATTCGACAATCTCAATTACAGAGTGTTTAAATAGGTCACCCCTCTTATTACTTGCACCAACATGATTCATTTCCTTATCTACTATACATGTCTCTTTCCGCATTCCAATAATGGAAATCAAACCACTTGAATGGCAAGCGTTATCATCTAAATACTCCCTCAAACATGTTGATTACATTCTCATCGATAAGATGAGATTCATTGGACCCAAGCTTCTTGTCAAGGTCAACTACCACCTCCTCAAAGCTTTCCTCTACTTCAAAACATCTATTTTTGATAATAGATAGATCATTCTTGTTGGGGACCTTGGCCAATTGCCTCTTGTTAAGGGTGTTCCATTATTTGTAGGAACCTCATAAAGAACAACCCTGTGGAATAGCTTTACCACATTTGTAACATTGTAAACAATCTTTCACCAACAAGGTTCAAATCTAGATTTAGTTTCATTTGATCATATTTGTAGAACATTTGAGATGATAATCCCCTCGTTGATGATTATGAAACACTTTTGAATTCCATATATGTAATAATGTTTGAACATGAAATTTTGAATTTCCATTCAACTCTACATTTTTTCACTAGAAATGAACTTGTGATCTGCCATACCCTCAATGTATTGAAATATTTCAACCTTCAAGTTGCATGTTCTATTGTGCCAATTAATATGCAATATAGCTTAATGGATCCAAATGATGAACAATTGTAACATAAAGTTATGTTATTCATTTGCCATACAGTAATTATTATGGCTAGTTTGTGGGTTGAAGTTGGCCTTGTGAATGATTCAATTGGCACAATCAAGGACATGGTCTACAATATTTCCACTTCACCACCCGATCTACCACTTTTTGTTGTCATTGAATTTTTTAAATACATAGGCCCTCTTTGGGATGTAACTAACCATTTACATGTTCCCCTACCATTGATCTCCAGAAGAAATTACAGGCAACTACCTCTTAAAATGTCGTTGTCTTTGACAATACAAAAATCCCATGGCCTTACATTGCACTAAAAGGCAAGGGACGGCATTCACCATAATTTCCTCTATTAAAGACCTTCACATAACACCTCCTTTCTTTTATGAGTTGTACTCTATGATGTCTCTTGGGCTTCTTCTCAAAAAAGGAAAGATGAGGAAACATGTCTTTCCACTTTTCAACATTTCCCATTTTAATACAAGGTTGTCTTTTCCATCTCTCCCCTTCTACCTATAACTTATATTAATATCCCCCTTCATTTTCCATCCATCTCTCATAAATTTTTAGCTTATATCGATACATGAAAGGATAGTTTCAATCTTTGAGTTTTCCAATTTCCATGAATAACTTCTTCTCTTTAGTTATGTGTTAAAAAAAATTTGCTTCCAAAAATATTACTATCCTAATAAGTCATTCTCAGACAAATTGATATTCATTTTGTGTGTTTAACCTATTACACGCCTCACCCACCTCCATATCATCTTTCTTCAATTACAATACATTACCTCAAACAAATTGGTAGTCCACATTATATCTATCATCAATCCTTATTTACCCCTTAGGTCATTCTCACTTTAATGACTCACCAAAATTTACCCTAGCCACTACCCAACTTCCACAACCATAAAACTTCTTCCCCCTTCCAACCTCAATACACCCCTTAAGTCTTTAATATTTCTTTAATCACTCCCCTAAATTTGGTGTAGCTACCACCCAACAAATTTTTCTTCCCTCCGCCAAGAATACTTTTCTTTGCAATCCCCTTTGGATCCCTTTGGGTATTTCCATCACACACCTTGTGCTCGATTGCTAGTCTATATCAAGTTAATGACTATAAATAATGTAGTTAATACTCCGCGGGGTTAACATTGATTTGGATTTTACTATACTAAAACTTTGAATAATTATTATTATGGATGGATACTTACATCTCCTAAGGTCGTTTTGTTTCATGGCGTTTGAAATGTATATATAAATCATAACTCTGATGTGAAACCTGCACTTTAATTGCTGAAAAGCATTTCGCCTGCCCATCTTTCCTTCTGATACATAAAATCGTTCAAATCGCAAGAAAATGGCAGATAACGAGAACCAGAACCAGAACCAGAACCAGAACCAGAACCGCCCTCTTCATGAGCGGATAGCCTATCTACAAGATACATTGCTGCGCCTTCCTATTGAGGATGAAACCAACGACTCTCTGCAACAGCTACGCATCCGCCTTGGTTCCATGTGTTCCGAGTTTCGATTTTTACATCGTTACGAGAATCTAATGCCCAGTCTCATGCAATTCTTACTGCAAGATTTACACAGGAGTATGATTGCCGTCGTCTGGGAATTTCTTGGCCAAGGGAATGAACATCAGAGGAGACAGACATTTCTGTTTCAGGCGCGCCTCGCATTGATAATTTCACCTCGTGACGTCGATGAAGTCTGTAAATGCTCGATTTGCCATAATCAGTTTGAATTGGGAGACGACGCATTGAAAATGCCGTGCCACCGACATCACATATTCCACACCGCCTGTGTTCGCCCATGGTTGGAGGCTCATGAAACTTGTCCCATTTGCAGGGGGAATATATATGAACTTCTAAATTCAACTTCAACTAGTGCCGATCTTGATGGCGACACGGGAGCGGGAGAAACAACAAATACATCATCCGGCCCACCTTCCTTTCCATAAATCACAAGAAGAATTCACCTTCAAAGAAATAAAACTAAAATCAAGGGCTATACATAAATTTTATTTGCAATTTAGTAATATTCTTATAAACATGTCTTAATAACATTATATTATTTAGTCTCGCTATTGTTATTAACTGAATCGATTAAATAAGTGCTAATCAATTATCTATTAGTTTGATTAATAATTGAATTCAATTTGTGTCTTCTTCATATTTAATTAGGTTGGTAGGTTTATATTAATACATATGAGTGGAGTTGGGGTGAAATGTTTTCACTAAAAATTAAGTTTATTATACATATGTGTTGCTATTTTCTGTCTTCTATGTATTACATGTGTAATAAATGACTAAATTTTTCTTGTATGTATAGTAACTGACTAAATTATTCTTGTATGTATAATAGATGACTAAATTTAGGGCATGGTTTTATGGTGGAGTTTTTGTTGTAAAAGATATGTAGTCACAAATCCTCTAAAGTATATATTAACTTGTTATTAGAAGAAAATATATCTTTTCTTGTATACTAGGAGGGTGTGCCTTAACTAGCATGGACTAATGCTATCCAAACTTGCTCAAGAAGAAGCCATAACAAGTTTTGAGAAGATGTCTCGAATTGTTATATTTTAAATAAAATTGGTGTGGGTTATAATATTGTATATTAGGCATGCAAATATATAGAGCGGTGACGGTGACACATTCAAAAGTAGGAGATTAGGGGGTTGAATCCTGGGAAGGAAAGCCTTAACAAAAAAATTCAAGGCTAGGGGTTCGAATCGTAGGAGGGAAAGCCTTAAAATATTTAGTCAAAATTTCTAGATTGTAGGCAACAATTGACTCGTTTGTGAGTGTTGTTTATAGTCAGCTAAATATGAGCCCTACAAATTTTGCATGGTAATTTTTAGTGGTTATTTGGGAGGGGTGCTGGAAGTTTCCCCTATTCTTTAAGGTTTTTTATTAATCATGTGGTACCTTGTAATGTCAACTTTTCATTTTGGTAGGCTAATGAGCTCTTCATTACTAACATTTCTCGCCTAAACATTTTCATATATGCTCTTTAAAAAAATATATTCTAAAAAAATTTGCTTGCTAATTTTAAGAGGTTATTTGAGACAAGGGCTAAATGTTTCCCCTACTCTTTAGGGTCTTTTTAATTATGTGGCACCATGTAATGTAGACTTCATATTGTGCTTAGATACTACAATATGCATTCCTATAATTTCTCACCTAAAATTTCTTAACTATTTATTGGAGTTTGATATTTATTTGGGTATATTAAATATCCTAATATTAAGCATTTTTACTATCATGTGAATTATTAATTCACATAATCCACATAATGTGAGGTAGTATGTAGTCTCGTCTATTTTGCCTTATTAGATATGTTCTTCATTATACAAAATATTGGAGTTATACTTCAAATATAACTTCTTTGCCATTTTGCACCCATGTCCCTTCACTTAATGAGAAATAGAAACACTAGAAACACACTTCGAAGGTTGGCTAATGCAATGATTGGAGTTATTTTGTAACTCCTTATTCTCTCTTCACTTTATTTCAAGAGTGTTTAAGTATTTTCCTAAACAGTTTTTCACTTGTTTAATCTCTTCTTGTAAACTGCTTCTTAAGGATTCTTTTCGTCTTTTTCCATACTTTTCTCTTTCTTCATTGTATTCTTTGTTAGAACAACTTCTATGTACATTGTGTTATTTTCTAAATTTGAATTAATTCATTTTTCAATAACATGTATGATTTTCTTCTAGCGTACTAATATCTCCACTTGAAAAATAATGTCTTAACTATTTTATGGTATGTTTTTTTTATATTAATTTCATTGCATTTTATTTAATTCTGATTCATTATTTTATATTCTAATTATTTTTTGCACTATCTTTTTCAAAAGAAAAGTAGTCCTAATAAAAAAATTTACTACTTTTCAAATATTATTGTCCACAGCGGGTCGGAAGTTCTCCCTTATTGTTAAGGTTTTTCAAAATCATGTAGCACCGTACAATGTAGATTTTGTGTTGTGGTTGGTTGCTAAACTTTGCATTCTTATAATTTATATATATTTTTATATATTTTTAGAATTTATCTATAAATCTATGTAAAAAATGAATGTCAAATTGTAAATATGCAAGTCGTATGTAACAGTATGACTAGAAAACTGTGATATAAAATATATTATTCGAATTTGGAGCCTTTATTTATCCCTCACACTTAACTTGATACTTTAATTTTGGTTCACGGTTTATTTAGGGAAGCAATAGCATTAAAAGTTTCAATATTTTGTTATTGTGATGGGTACTCTAAGAAATAGAATAATGTAACGCTTTATATTTACCTTATTGGAGTGGGTGAAATAGAGTATCCCTAGTTGCACTTTATAGATAAGGGTAGATGTGTTTGTATATGTGAGCAATCGAATGATTTTCCATTTAACTAAACCAAAACTATCACCTATATGATGATAAATATAAGTTGTGCATTTGAGAAGATGATGGTTATAAGTGCATTCTAGGTGGGATAGGTTTATGGATAAACATTATTTGGACCTATGAGTCTATCTAGGGTGTGCAAGGAATCAAGTATGATATAGATATATGTTTATAGATGTGTTTTGTAGTAGGGCGA